>CM021732.1:7334018-7458963 GCA_011075105.1 Heteronetta atricapilla | reverse complement strand
GGGAAGGGAAGGGAAGGGAAGGGAAGGGAAGGGAAGGGCTGCAGAACAACTGAGAAAAGACAGGCAGCAGCAGGGAACAGAAGTTGTAATCCCCGTCCATGGCTAGGAATGACAAATCAGCAGTTGCATCCAGGTCTTGTATTCGGAGAGCTGACCCATGCAGCTCCCACCTTCCTCAAACACCTCTCTCCTGCCTCTTTTGGCTTGTATTCAATGTAGCTTGTCTTTTTCTACTCTATACTACAAGAGAGAGAAAAGTCAAGAAAACTGGTCCAAAGAAACACATTTACTAAATATGCCTGTTTAGTGAGGCTCTACAGATGTTGTTAGCACAGCAGTGTGTGAAGACACAGAGCAGAGGGCTCAACCATAGTTTAATGTCTTTTACTACATCCAATCAATAGCGAGTGTCCTGCACATCGTGTACCAGACAATTATTTAAAATTATTTAGGGCATTATAATCTGTGCGAGTTATGCAGTGAATTTGTCAGCATGAGCCTGGCCAGTGGCTGAGATTTTATTTTATTACCTGGGGAAGCTCAGCATCTGCCAGCTGTGCAGAGACTCCTTGGATCTACTCAAGTAAGAAGCTATTTCAGTGGAAAAATACACTGAATCTGCTTTTTATCGGATCAGAGACTGCAGTCACAAACTCTAAGCTCACAACGAACCAGAGATCCAAATGTCTTTTCACTTTTTCCACGGGCTTTGAGGAAGCTGGTATTATCATGATAAATTACAGGTCAGGACCACTGTGTATGTTCAGACTTATCAAAAGAAAGTTATTAGTCATCTCCAGTACAGTGGCAATTAAGCATTCCATGACAAATAATTAACTAAGGCCCCTAAGCATGTATTTTAATCAATCCCTGTTCAGCAAAGCACTTATGTGAGTGCTTAACTTCAACACAGCAAGCATGCACATAATTCCTCTTGTGAATCAGTGAATCAGGAAAAGCATAGGGGATGTAAAACCTGTCCTGTCAATGCTGTTGGGCCAGCCCCAACTAGGGTAAGATACCATCCTACTTGGGCAACTGCTTATATTTTCAAAAGTATCTACATAAATCAGAAGCTGGTGACCAAGTCATGATGATGTAATTGTGATGATTTAAGGACAAAAAAGCTAAGTTTGGTATGAAATGTCAGCTACTGTGTGATATACAGTTGAAGAAAACTTCCAAATTTTAGACAGCACAGATCTTTCTTTAGCCCCGTACAGCTGGGATTCATCTCCTTTGACTTGAGCTGGCTATAGGTTAGCTATCCTGCCTTAAACAAGCCATCCTGGATTTCTCTGCAGTCAGCGGAGAACTAGATACCAATTCATCCCATCTGAAGGTGTCCAAGAAAGGACATTCATTGTTGCTGTTGGACAAGTCCACATATCTACTTTAGATTAAACACATTGGTTTCATTTGACCAAAGGCAGATGCGTCTATCCAAGCTACCTGTCTACATACACCTAATGAAGACACTCACACTGCAGTCTAACATGTCCCAAAGCAGACATCTGTACTAACTAACACCCTAAACATTGACAAGCCCTAGGCGTAGATAGAGAGGTAGAGAATTCCCTAAAGACAAGAAGTTGGCACCATGCTGCCATCCCAGCAGGAAGCAGGACTGAAATCACTCCTTGAACATCATCATGAATCATGGAAGCTTACAGCAAACACCCAGTATTACCTAAGGCAAATGCCTGCCCATCTGATAACTTGATGGCTTGGTTGGTTGCAGCAGATCCCCTTCTAATTGCCAGATAAAACAAGGAACAAAAACAGGTGGTAAAGCCCAGGCATTTACACACCTAATGGGATTTGTTAGTGAACCCAGGTAGCCAAGTTCCACTGCTTTCAACTGAGATCAGGTATGAATCATTTAAGAACACTGAATCATCCTCATCCTGTCCCCTCCAACCCTCCCATTTCCAAAATTAAAAAATTATAAAATTATATATATATATAAAACTTATGAAAAGTGCATGTTAAGTTAGAAGCTGCTATGCAGCCTGAGCCATAGGATGTAAACCTAATGTAATCCATTATGGTTATGGAAAACATAATAAAACTACTACAAGGTGCTCTAATTCCATTTACTAATAATCATAAAAGTGTTTGAGATGTGTCTGATGAACTATTTAGACAATAGCATTTTCCAAAGACAACTTGTAGTCCAAAAAAAACCTTTAATACCATATAAATTAGATTTTATGTACAACAATATTTAAAACCATTGGTGGTGGTTTTGTTGTTTTATAGTTGCTGTTAGGCCTTCACTGAATAATTTGTTTGAAAAAAAAATGCTTTGCTTCTGAATTCTTCCCAATGAATCACAGAGCAGGAGTAATATCATTTGTCACTTTTTATCTGCAGATGCCATTGTATTCAGTGTAGCTCTACCCAGTTAATCTGTACAGCTTCTGATGAATTACATTTAGCAAAACACAAAGTTATTTTGTGTTTAACTAACAGCCTGAGTAGTGCCACTAACACATCACCTCCTACATGCTGCAAACACAAATGTCTTGCTCTTCTTAAAATGGAGACAGAGTGTGCCAGAGAAATATATGGATAAATAAATTAGTCACAAATTGATCTGTCATGGCATGGAGACCAGCTAGTTTGCTGGGTTGAGTCACTGACAACTTTCATTTTGTCTTACCATGAGCTGAGCTGCCATCACCAGGTATTACCTGGGCATCTTGTAGCATACCACTGGACTGACTCCAAAGCAAGAATGTTTTTTGGTTTTGTTTTTGTTTTCCTTACCTATTTGATTTACGACATCCTTGTTTTTGGAAAGAGTCACTGGTATTTCACTGTGATAAGTGGGACTGGTTTACACCACTCATGCTGGGCTTTGTCCTCTAAACCAAGTAAGGCAAACCCATGTTCAGGAAATCCCACCTGTTCTCACCCCACAGGAGTTCAAACAGAAATGCTTCATGAGCACAGCTGATGCAGCAGAATGACAGCAACCACCAAAAAACAACTCAGGTTCTGGCTGGAGGCACTCCATGCACCATAAACTATGAAAACAAGAAAAGGCATCAGGTGAAAAGTTTCCATCCTTCCCACTTCATTGTTACCTCTGCTGCTGTCAAGATAGCTCCTACGGTTTTACATTTTCCAGGCAGCAGAAACACAAAAGCAGCCATAAATTCTGAGTTTCTGACTCCCTCACCTAACACAGAACCTTTGGAGTCATCTCACTTGTCTCTCAACCTGCTGCATCAGCATATCCACCCGCTGTGTCCACAATTTCAGGAGTCAATCTGTCTTCACACAATGGAAATTGGACTGCACAGCTTCAGCTAAAAGAAATGAAGTCACTTTTATTCCAAAAGCAGAGTTGTCACTACCTAACAAGAGCATGTATCTAAACTTCAAGCACAGACCACACTTTGCATTACAGTTTGGTGTGAGCAGCAATATGCTTAACCAGAGAGATCAAAATAAGGGTTAGGACACAGCTGACACTTATTCCAAATCAATGGGGCAGACTGACCAGCTGCAGGTGCTTTTGTCTTCTACAACTGTAAAGTATAAGCCAGAAAATTGAATGACCTGATGCAATCTGTGTTGAAGTCTTGTAAATTTGTATTTTTACCTCCTTTGTTATGAAATTACATATATTATCAGTCTGTGTTGAGATAAGTATATTTCTGGAGGAATAAGCAGTATTTCCCTTCACTGGGCAACTGCTTCCAGCATAAATTTTCTGGCAACCAACACGAACAGAAGTTTGACTTCAAATTTGTAGGGTTTTTGTGAAATCAGAAGAAAGAAAACACAGAAAATCCCCCAGGAAACTGCTCAGTAGGGAAATTTTTCAACTGTTCTTCTTTGCGTCCTTTCTTTATTCATCAGTCTTGAAAAACTCAAATACTCCAGCAAAAGCATAGGCTAAATTTTGAGCTTTACCCCTCCAGTGAGGTATGAACAGCAAGTGATGGTGTACACTGCATGGCATGGCACAGCAGACACGGCACCACCGGACACAGCTTGGATTGACAATTGGGACTGCCAGCACCCACACACAGAACAACCTTTCCAGGGTCATTTCACCCTGTCAGGGAAGATCAAAATGCCCATGTGACTGACAGGGACACTCAAAAGTCTATCATACCATGGGTTTAGCAGTAGAAAACTCTTTGATCATGTTCTCATGCACTATTTGTTGAAATTTTCTGGCAACAATTTCCAAAAGAGGCAGAACAAAGCAAAAAGAACCTCAGTTCTTATCAGAATGGGGCCAATAAGTCTTGGCTGGTTTTTAATCCAGCCAAAGCTGCTGCTGTTTTGCCTAAGGAACACAGGACAACAGGGGTAGGAAAGTTTTAAAGATACAAGTAGTTTATCCCCCTTCCCCAAGGCAAGACTGATTAATGCAACTCACACACACACCTCACCATCACAAGCAATGCAAACAAGACTGCATCTCCAAAAGAAACGTGATTCTCCAGGCATGAAAAAGATGTCAGATATTCTCTGGAGGAACATCACAAACTGGGCTGAGCTCTGCAGTCAAACCCTCGTAAAGGAAACTCCCACACCTGTGTCCACTCCACCAACCCCACAAAACCCCAAACCCCACACAGATGTGAACCCATACGGAACAGACTGCAGGTTTGAGATTCTGTTTATGTGCAAAACCTGTCAATACGGAAAAACTTTATCTGCAGCTGTCAGCCAAACCTCATCTGAGAGAATATGTCCTGCCAACATGTGTGGTCTATGTGTTTGTCAAGACTAGTGCATTTTCAATGCCATTCCACACTTTTTAATGTGAGCGGTAATGTTTCCAGTGTATTACCTTCCAAATGTTGCAGCACGACATGCTTTATAGGAACTAATGAATCACACAGTAAAAACTAATTGCAACTTACATACTGTTGTGAACTGAGTTTTGCAACATAAAAGCAATCAGCCAGCAATTAAAATGCTAATATGGGGCTAAACCTCATATAACGGCTTGCCAAAAATCTAGGGCAATATAGTGCTTCCTGGAGACTTTTGGACAGATGGAATTTAGTTAGCAGGTAGGTGTTCTATAAAGCTTATAAAACATTACTGTGCTGAGAAAGGGTCCCTACCTCAATGCATTATATCTTTACACTACTAGAAATGGTGATAAAAGATCTATCTAACATGAAATATTTTTCTCTTTTGACTGGCTTTTTCTATTTACAAGTTTATGATTAACAAACTCTTAGCAAGTCAGAAAGGAGGGGTATTTAACAGATGCTGTTTCCACACACAGATATCTTGACTTTTTTTTGTTGTTGTTTGAAACAGCAAGATTTAAAGATCACCACAGATAAACTAATGTAGATGTATTCCCAGTGTGGTTGTGGTCAATATCAACCCTACTTTTGTTTTTAACTACAAAAAACCCTTTTCAGAAATTCACTAATGTAAGACAGTGAATTGCATGAAGCAATTACATTTTAATTGGGCTCACCTCCCCCACAACCACTTTTTCTTCATTATATTCCTAATACTAAGACAACTGAAATACTTTATTTAATTCAAGTGGGGAAATATTAATTTTCAACATCATCAGCCTTGGAGAAATTACCAATGGTCCTGGAACAAAACCCTCAGGAAGATGAGGGTCTAGAGACTGTGCCCTGTATCTGGTTCTATCATCAGTAACTTAAGATTTATTTTCCCTGAAGAGTAAGGAATGTCTCAGCAAGATATGAACCTGGGAAATTAGTGAATTATTTTTTAGAAATCCTCATTTATTGCAGATTAGCCTTTATGTTTGTTCAATCATTATTGGCAGCAATACAGGAAAAGCACAGACAGGCCCCAAGCTGAATTAGAGCCCCTTTTGTATTAAGGTCCCTGCAAATAGGAGCCAGGAAAGAAGACCAGAGTAGGCACTGGGAATTCAGCTGTTCCCAGCTGGGGTAAAGACACACAAAGTCATATCAACTAAAAGCTGAAACTCAGTGAAAGATGCAAGAATGTCCCAGGCCTTGCATTCTTGGCTGAAGCTGTCTATCAGCCACAGGAAATCCTGAGTAACGGGGTCTTGATTCTCAGGTCCTTGCATCTCCCACAAATCCCAAGACAAACAGACAGTTTATACAGATATAAAAATTGAATTAATTATTTTATTCTAACTCATCTGTGGCTTTTAGAGTTTCCTTAAAGCCTTCCATTCAAGTAAGAAAGCTATTTTTCTCACCCTGCTTACAGTCCCTTTCCCTGTACAGTTGTCCAGAATTTGTAGTTACTGCTCCCAGCTAAAGCCCAGCAGTGCAACCCCATGCACAGCATGTTCTCTGCCTCCTCTGCACTCTTCTCCCCCGTACCCATGTACTAGGTTTACGTGGCAAGGGTTTGGTAGTGGGGGGCTGCAGGGGTGGCCTCTGTGAGCAGAGCCCAGCCGCTGCCTCATGTCAGATCAGAGCCAGCTCCAGACGGCTCCAAAGTGACCCTCCACTGGCCAGAGCCAAGTCAATAAGCAACATTGTTTGCCTCTCTGTAAGAGCAGATTTAAGAAAGGATATTAATAATAATAATAATAATAACAATAATAATAATAATAATAATAATAATAATAATAATAATAATAATAATAATAATGCACAACAGCAGCTGGGAGGCTGAGGAGTGAGACCCAGTCCAGCAGCCCCCAAGGTGAGGGCAGCAGGAGGGCAGGAGGTGCTCCAGGCACGCAGCAGCAGTTCCCCTGAGGCCTGTGGAGAGGCCCCTGGTGGAGCAGGCTGTCCCCCTGCAGCCCATGGGTCCCACATGGAGCAGATCTCCACGCTGCAGCCCGTGGAGGAGCCCCCGGTGGAGCAGGTGGATGTGGCCTGGAGGAGACTGTGGCCCATGGAGAGCCCCCGCAGGAGCAGGCCCCGGGCCGGAGCTGCAGCCCGTGGAGAGGAGCCCACACAGGAGCAGGGGGTCTGGGGGGAGCTGCCGCCCATGGGGGACCCGTGCTGGAGCAGTTTGCTCCTGGGGGATGGACCCTGTGGGATGGGGGGGACCCCGTGTGGAGCAGGGGCAAAGAAGGACCCTGAAGGAGCAGCGGAGAAGAAGCGTTAGAGGCTGACCATAGGCCCCATTCCCCATTGTCCTGTGCCACTCGGGGAGGAGGGAGAAGCATAATAATCTCCCTATGCTGAGTCTTTTTTGCCCATGACAATAAATGGTGAGTGATCTTCCTGTCCGTATCTCAACCCTTGAGCCCTTTTCATCATATTTTCTCCCCCTTTTCCTTTGAGGAGGGGAGAGTGAGGGAGCAGCTGTGGTGGAGTTCAGCTGCCCAGCAGGATAAATCCACCACAACCCACCCTAAAAGAAAACAGGGCACAAAGTGCAACAGTGGTTTGAAGGGAAAATAGATGTCCAAAAGGCAGAAGATATCCCAGAAAGTAAGAAACTCCCTTCCACCTTTTCCAAAGGATATCAGAGCTCCTAAATGAGAGGCTGGGTTTTTCCACCCCATTTCAGTGCTGCTGCTCTTCCAGCACATGAGAACAGATGTCATTTTGAGCCTCCTTTGAATTTATGGGTAGTAAACCTAATGCTCAGGGTGAAAAAAGGTGAATCACCATTAAGGGAATGGCCTGGACTCTGAAGGAGGTTTGTCAATGGAGGAGTTGGAAAATTAAGCATGGCTTCCCAAATTACTTCTCTGAGATTGCTTTGAAAGAAAATTGCCAGGAGGAGTGTGGGGGGTGAAAGTGCATCACATGCAAAATTGTCTTTCATGACAGCAAGGCAGAGCTTCCATTTTCTGGTCTGGAAGAAGAGCAGGATTCACAAAACCTTAGTATTCATGGAAGTCAGAGAGATTTGCCTCTACCTGTTCCCACAGGGAACCCAAAAATTGGCAGAGTGTTTACAATTTGTCTTCAAAAAAAAAAAAAAAAGAGCTCTGGTGTTTACCTTCACAGGCAATGTATCAGTACAGGAACAACCTGTCTTTCTCAACAAAGTCTTTGTGTTAAAAAATAAAAGCTGTACTTCTCTACAGTCATAGAATCATAGAATCATAGAATATCCTGAGTTGGAAGGGACCCTTAAGGATCATCAAGTCCAACTCTTGACACCGCACAGGTCTACCCAAAAGTTCAGACCATGTGACTAAGTGCACAGTCCAATCGCTTCTTAAACTCAGTCAGGCTCGGTGCAGTGACCACTTCCCTGGGGAGCCTGTTCCAGTGTGCAACCACTCTCTCTGTGAAGAACCCCCTCCTGATGTCAAGCCTAAACTTCCCCTGCCTCAGCTTAACCCCGTTCCCGCGGGTCCTGTCGCTGGTGTTAATGGAGAAAAGGTCTCCTGCCTCTCGACACCCCCTTACGAGGAAGTTGTAGACTGCGATGAGGTCTCCCCTCAGCCTCCTCTTCTCCAGGCTGAACAGGCCCAGTGCCCTCAGCCGTTCCTCGTACGTCTTCCCCTCCAGGCCTTTCACCATCTTCGTAGCCCTCCTCTGGACACTCTCCAACAGTTTCACGTCCTTTTTATACTGTGGTGCCCAGAACTGCACACAGTACTCGAGGTGAGGTCGCACCAGCGCAGAGTAGAGCGGGACAATCACCTCCCTCGACCTACTAGCGATGCCGTGCTTGATGCACCCCAGGACACGGTTGGCCCTCCTGGCTGCCAGGGCACACTGCTGGCTCATATTCAACTTGCTGTCTACCAGGACCCCCAGATCCCTCTCTTCTAGGCTGCTCTCCAGCGTCTCATCGCCCAGTCTGTACGTGCAGCCAGGGTTTCCTCGTCCCAGGTGCAGGACCCGGCACTTGCTCTTATTGAGCTTCATGCGGTTGGTGATCGCCCAGCTCTCCAACCTATCCAGATCCCTCTGCAAGGCCTTTCCACCCTCATCCGAGTCCACAGCTCCTCCAAGTTTGGTGTCATCAGCAAACTTGCTCAAAATACCTTCTATTCCTACATCCAGATCGTTTATAAAAATATTGAAAAGTACCGGCCCTAAAATGGGGCCTTGAGGGACCCCACTGGTGACCGCCCGCCAGCCTGACGCAGCCCCATTCACCATAACCCTTTGGGCCCTGCCCGTTAGCCAGTTGCTCACCCATCGGATGATGTTGGCTCCGTTAGCACCTGCACCAAGAAGTTATCATCTAGGTGCTTCATGAACCTCCTGGACTTGCTCGTGTCAGCCGTGTGGCACTCCCAGTTAACATCTGGCAAGTTGAAGTCCCCCATAAGGACAAGAGGAGTTAATCTCGAGGCCTCTCTTAGTTCTATAAAGAATAATTTATCGGCGCTATCGTCCTGGCCAGGCGGTCTGTAATAGACTCCCACAACTACATCCCCTTTATTCGTTCGTCCCTTGATCCTTACCCAGAGGCTCTCAACTTTGCCATCGCTGACCTGAAGTTCCACACAGTCCAGCCCCTGCTTCACATACATCGCCACCCCACCACCTCGCCTACCCTGCCTGTCCCTCCTGAAGAGCCTGTAACCATCTATCGCAACACCCCAGTCACAGGACTCATCCCACCAGGTTTCGCTTATGCCGATGATGTCGTAGTTGCAGGACTGGGCCAGTACTTCTAGCTCATCCATTTTATTCCTCATACTATGTGCGTTCGTGTAGAAGCATTTCAGGTGTGTCTCCTTACACTCAGCACCTTGTAGATCTAACCGAAGGACCTCACTGGCACACAGCCCCTCTGATTCTAGCGTACCACTGTGTCCTTAGCACACAGTGCAGAGGAGAGGAACAATGTCTTTATTTAGCACAACAGATGCTGTGTCTGGGTTAAGGATATGCCCAGAATCACACAAAACCTTAGGTCAATCACCCAGTATTGTTGTCCCTACGTCATCCTGCTTCACTTACAAGTGCATAAAGAAACAGGCAGCAAAATTCCATATCCTTTCTCCCAAACACCAAGCTACAAAGCTACCAAGCCCACACACTTAACACCCAACGATTTATATGTTGATTTGGGCAGCCCTCATTTTTAAGTCCTGTTTTCATTCTGCAATAGGTGCAGACACTCCAGTCTGACCCAGTTCTTCGCTGTTTTTTAGATAACTGTAGCTTTGACACCCATGCATTGCATAAATGGGAAATGGCCATTTCAAACTCTAAGCAATGGAAGTTGGACGACATTACAAATACATTAATGAAACGAGGTTGGCTGGTATCTGCCAAAATTCTGACCCTCATAATGTGTTTTTATACACATTTACGAGAAGATGTAACCACACTATCTATTTTTCTCCAAGCGGATATAGCAATAGTACACATTTGAAGCATAAATACACTGATTTTAAAGGTAAGTAAATTAAATTAAAGCAAAGCTGAGGAATAAGTTGAACATGATAAAAAAAAAAAGCTACTGTAATACCTTACATTATGAAGCCCCATCATTCTCCTTGTTTGTCTTGGAATAAATTTTGAAGTAGGGCTGAAGATCTCATTTCATTGCACCCTGGGAAGGGATTGGGGTCAGACTGCCTGCTCTGGGAGCCTTAGAAAGACACTTTTTTGATGACCTCACAGTAATTAGATTTCATGCAAAGCTTTGGGTTAAATAGGAATTAGAGCATACCTGAAGCTTTGGTGTCATATTTTTGTACCTGTGTATACCACAAAACACCTCAATAAGCAGTGAAAGCAGAAAGCTCTCCTTTGATTAAAAAAAAAATAATAATAAGTATCCCCTACACAGAAAGACTATTTACAAGAAATGCACAAAAGCAACCAAGCAATCAGAACAGATATGTATTTTCCAAACTTATGTTTTCTTTGTTTTATTCTCATGCATATCTCTAATAGCAAGGCATAGTGAAGGCAGCAAGGAAGAAAGTACTTCTGTGGTTAACAAGAGGGACTGAGATAGGAGCTTACTCTTAGGGAAGAACACGGAAGAGACAAAGGAGTGCAGTCATGCCAATAAGCACAAATACTAAAAAACACTTTTACTTAAAAAAAAAAAAAAAATCAGAGGAGGAACCTAGCATGCCATGTTTCACTCCTTTGTGAGGATGAGACTGATCAGTAACTCTGCTCATTGCCTCTGCAGCGAGCCACGTGTAAGAAAATAATTCAGGGAAATCCTCATGGACATTTCTGAGATGATACTGGGGAATTTGCATCTGCCCAGAGATGTTGTCAAGTTTTCCTACTTGGAGAGCTCCAAAAGCTGCCTGGCCATGGGCCTGGGCACACTGCTCTGGGTGGCCCTGCTGGAGCAGGGGTTGGGCCTGAGGGACTCCGAGGTCCTCCCAACCCAACCCAGGCTGTGATTCTGTGACTTCACAAACGACCCTCACCCCAGGGCCAGTCGATCTTACTGGAGGAGAGAGAAGCTCAAAGTAATTATTCATGACTTTTCTTCACAAGGGGCTCACCTTTAGGACATTGGCCTCTGGCTCTATGTGCACATCAAAAGACCTGCCATGGAGGGTCACATGCAATCTACAACACAACACCTGTGGTGCACAGACGTCTACATGGCCACTTCTCACTGGTGAGAAACCAGCTCTTGTCTTCAGCCAAACAAGAATGGAGCTGCTGGGGTCAATTATGAAGCCCAATGTTTAACAGAGAAATGCGCTGAAATGGGAATCAGACTTTCAGGAGAAATGAGAAACCTGATTAATGAGTTTGGAATTCATACAATGTAGAAACAGTAATTGCCCAGACATCCTCACCTCTGAGATGGATTACAGTAACAGAAAGAAATTACACAAAGGGACATTTTTTTAATAGGTTTCGGCTCCTACCCCAGGTTCTCACATCTGGATCTTCTCCTCTCGTAGCACCCCTAATGTTGGGCACTACAGCAGCAGTCTCCAATTGCAGAATTTCTGTTTGCAGATAATGAGGCAAGTGGAATTAACAGATACTGAAGCTCCACCAGCCATGTCATGAGTATATAAAGTTCACTCCAGATGACCCACAAAGAGCTAAGCACTGACCAGAAACCTGCTGAAACAGGAGGACAGAGCTCCAGGGGCTGTCTGGAGCTTGAACCAACCATAGGAAGGGGTTTCAGAGCAGAAGGCCAAAAGGAGGGAGAGGGGAGAATGGTCAAATCCAGGCACTTTGAAGGACCAATTCAGTGAGAAGTGAACCTTAAGGGGCATTTCTGTGGAGTGATAACACTCTTTTGAGAAGTAAACCATCCCAACTTTCCAGTAACAGCCAATAAATCACTCAGAAATCACCATCATGGAAACAAGGGTATATTAAAATGAAGGTAAATATTTTAAAGGTGTGAAAGCACGTTAGCTACATGCAAGTAATTGGCCTTTCTAGGAAAAAAAAAAAAAAAAAACGGGGGGGGGGGGAATAAACAGAACAGAAAGAAGAGGGAGAGGAGGAACAACAAAGGCATGAGAAGAAAATGCTATGCCAGAGTGCAGCTCCCTTCCGCACTACACACTATAGATTGTCTTGTAAGAAGGAAAAGGGCAGAAGCAGAACAAAAAATAGGTCAGGGAGTGAT
Organism: Heteronetta atricapilla; assembly: GCA_011075105.1. Taxonomy (NCBI): domain Eukaryota; kingdom Metazoa; phylum Chordata; class Aves; order Anseriformes; family Anatidae; genus Heteronetta; species Heteronetta atricapilla. Next base: position 7,446,501 of record CM021732.1, on the reverse strand, counting down.
GGATGTAGGAAATTTAGGCTATTTGAAAGAGGATTACCTAGGGATCATGACCCAACAGCAGTGGGATAGTGGGAGAAGAGATAATAGGTAACAGTGTGAAAGGAGTGGGAGAGAGAAAGTACCCAGGCACCCATGGGAAAGCTTTCATCACAAAAGTGTTACAAAAATTATATTAAATAGCTTTTTATGTGTATCTGGGGGGCTTATCACAGCTGGGCAATGGGTGAGGGAGTTGTTTTTACCCTTACTATAAAATGCTGGTGTATTGATCAGGTTTCCACAAGCCAGGCCAGGGCGTGCTGGTTGAAGCCACTGAGTGCCACTGGTCCATCTGTGCTCTGCTAACAGTCTCATTGCATCTATTACCCCCTTACACCATCCTGTCCCACCCCAAAATAGCTGGGAGAAGTGAAGGCAGGGAAACGCAAAGCAGGCATATCCTTCTTGCATGGGAGTAGTCAAGAAAATGAGGTGAAAGGAGAGATGGGAAGAGCTGAGGTCCCTGTGGAGGGTACTGACTTTGTACAAAAATAACGGGCAAAGTCAGAGAGGTGAGATTTGATGAGGGCAGAGACATCAGGTCAGCAAGTTGAAGGCTGTAATTGAATATGGTGAGGTGGTTGCAGAGGTAATTAGGGCTCAGTAAGCTGCAAAGGGTACAAATTAAATGAGGATAAAACAGAAGTTAAAGCACAAAGACAGTGAGTGTGCTGGGTTTCTTTGCCAACGGCAGTCTGGCTGATGAAGATCAATTAATTGAATTCAAAGAGCTGGGATGAGCCACGCCTCCTGGGAAAGCAGAGTTTGGGTTGTAAAGAGGAGGCATAGAGCTGGTGAAAGAACACCGGTGGTACTAAACAAAAGTAATTTGGTCTCAAAAGGAGATAAGAGAGAGATGCCATGAAAGGAGAAATTAGGGGAAAACACTGACGGTGTGTGGGGGAAAAGGCTGAGAGAATTAAAGTTCAAGGAAAGGAGGACAGAGCAGGAAAAGTGCAGAGAGGAAAGGAGAGAAGTACCAAAAGTGGGAAGAATAAGGAATATAAAATAATTTGTGTTGCTGTCATGTTGCCAAACAACTAGAGATGCATATAGTCAGAGATCATGACCAAGCCCAGCAGCTCTCCTCTAGTCAGTGGCCAACACACCGTCATGATAAAGTTATTTTGGTGGAGCAGGTCTCCATTCAACACTATTTCAGCTGCTTTCCTCCTCCCTTTGCACTGAACCTGTGATCCACACTAAAACCACCAATCATCCTCCCTGCTAAACCACGGAAAATATCACCTGGAAAGCACTGCTGGTCATTTTCTCAGAAAACATGAGGCAGGACTCCTCTCCTCCACTAGCTGACTGCTGGGGATGCTCTCGGGTTGGTACTGGGGAGACTGAGGGTTGAGTCCCTGTTGGCACCCCAAGCAAGCCTGCCTGGGCTCTCTGGTGCTCTTGGAGGGCATTAGGCTTGATGGGGCTCTGCCTCCATCTTCCCCACCAAAAACACCCTAGAACTTTGAAGCCCAAGTGCTGTTCATTGGCTGAGAACATACTGGAACAAGGTAACTTTTAGTTGGATCAAACTTGGACCTTATGGATGTGATGGACCAGAAAGTAAAAGGGGTTGTAAAGAGATCTGCCTCATCCTCACACAGTGGATTCATTGCTTCCATCTAGATCTCAGTCTGACAACCTTTCAGCCACTTCTGGGGCTCAACAGACTGTAGTCCTCAGGGTCCATAGGAAATGTCCCTTCCCTTCCGGCCCTTTGAAGGCCTGGATGTGGGTCTGCTCCCTGATTCCCTTCAGATTTTCCTGGTCCTCACCTCTTCTACAGCCCTGTTGTGCATCCCCTGGTCTCTGCATGCTGTCCCCCAACATCAAGGGGATTTCCCCATACAAGTGAGCTCTGCTGCTGGCTCTGAAGGAGCAGCTCCTCTCTCTCCGGGTCCTCCTAAGGTGTGCCAGCCTTGTCAAGGAGATGAGGCTGTCGTTTTCACTGCTGCTGCACAGCTCTCCACACTTCTCCTCCTACTTCTATTAACTGGCAAATGCAGGATTAATCCCCAAACTACTTGAGCTCACTTGAGCTCACGTTGATCTGATGAGCAGCCTAGCAAGACAAAATGGTGATGCGATTTTTCACAATCCTGATTCAAATAAAGAAAAATAGCCCTTGTGAAAGCCATTTTTACATGGATATTCACACGCCTCCATGCACTGTGCATCCAGGAGGTGCAGCAAAGGGAATTAATCCTAATTCTGCAAGAGTGATGGCGGTTATAGGCCAAACGCAGAAATGAATTTACCAACAGAGTGAAATCTGCCAAAGGTGATGGAGATCCTTCCTTTCATTTTAAGGTTCTTGAGAGGACACAGATTAGGTTTGTTTTAAAACCATCTATGTAATATTATGAGCCACTATTCCACTGTGGGACTGTAGATAATACTGATAAAAAAATAATTTTCCACTTCAACAGTTTATATCCCAGCCAGTGCACAATAAGGACAGAGATGAGGACAAATGGACCCCTATCTGTGTTATTTTGAGAAAGAGAACATTGAGTATTACACGTTTGCCTTGCCTGCAGACTAGTTATTGCTGTACCTGACCACATCCATAAAGCACTCTTAGATATGCTGGTTGAGAGCTTTATTATCTGTATCGGTAACTGATGTTCATATTATTATTGTTTAATATTTGAGTCAAATGAGCTGATCCATAGGATAAAAACAGCATGGCCATGAACTGCTCATTTATCATGCAGATCCTGGTAACATGAAAATAGTCAAGAGATGAAGTTCCCACTTGGCTGGGAGATGTACGCATATAAAGCATACAATTTCTGCCAAAAAGTTCCCAGAAACAGTAATTTTCTTTTTTTCTTTATTTTTCTGTTTTGCAGGCTAGGAACCCTGGCACAGAAAGGATTAAACATTAAACTACATGTTTAATGGTTGCAAAGCCTCCTCAGTGATGATCAGATGAGGTAGGAACCCAAAGAAGAATATGTCTAAGAGCTGACCTGAGAAAGATGCCAAACCAAACCAGACATTATTGCTGTTCCTTTGGTTGGAGGTGCGTGACCCCCATTACCATTTGTGACTCAACAATTACAGGGAGATAACCAAAATTGGTGGACTGGCACTCTCTGCTTCCCCTGGTGGAGAGGAAGCCTTTCTGTGGGACTCCCAGCACAGGCTTGTCTCCTGTAGTCTATAAGCTTGACTCCACAGCAGAGAAGACTTTCAGAACTCTGGCTGCTTTATGTCCAGTACACTGTGGATAATCTATAGATTACATCTCATTTTTTCTTCCCCAAAACTCATTTAGGTTTCCAGTATTGCTTTGATTAGACTGTACTGATCAGAGTTATACAAGCACCCCAATTGATATTCCCAAAAGAAAAGAAAGAAGAGCTCTGATTGGAGTCCATATTTTCCGTCTGATTGCTTTTCATTTCACACTTCTTTGTTTTAATTACATTTTAAGATTACATACAAGGATTGCGGTTAGTTGCACTTAATGGATGTTGTACAGATTTAAGGGTCAGAGGAAAAGGAAAGGAAAAAAGGCAGCTAATACCTAATTGTTTTGTGTGGCTCCTATAACGTGCAGTCAAGTGCTGAATAAGTTTTAATAGAAATCTGATTTGATTGTGATTAAAGGAAGAATTTGCTGAATGAATTCCTTAGCTCAGAAGTTTGGACTTTTTTTTTTTTTTCACATATATTGAGTCTAAAAAAGCTGATTCTGCAAAGTTTTCTTGACCTCACTGATTGCAACCAATTACAAGAAGGATGGCCTGGATTTAAAAGTATCAGTATGCTGCAGCAGCTGGCCAAGTCTATCTTAGACAGCTCAACAAGGAGATAGTGGGTAGGAAGGGGATGTATTATGGATTTTATGATTATTTTCACTAAGGCAGTAAAAAATCTGCTTGGCTAGACAATAAGCTCTTTTTTGAAATCAATAAATAACAAAAACAAAGCCTTACGAGCCCTAGCACTTTCTTACTTCAATGTTATTTAACTAATATAACAATTAATTATTTAAAAGCTATTCCTTTTGTTTATTATCATTCTCAACAGCACTGAGAAAGATTTTCACATAATAAATATGGCACCAGCAGTCCCTCAGCCGCCTTTTTGTATCCCCTCTGGTACAGCTTCAAGAAAGATGCAAATCAAAAGGCCAGTAACATTGTGAATGCTGCTTTTACAGTTGAATTGGTGAGGAGCAGAGTGGCTCACAGTACAGAGAATGTCTCGGGAAATTTGTGATATTATACTATATTTTTCACAGCTCTTATATTGGACTTGAATAGGTTGAGCATGTTGGAATGTTTATGAGAAAGGCAGTGGAAGCATTGGTCCTTCTTTCTGAAGTCTGGAGAAGCACATAGCTACTACAAATATGTCTTGAAGTAACCTATGTCTTCTTATGTCTTCCCTTCCACAACAATCCATAAGGTGATTTCCAAGCCTATAAAACTCTGAGTTTAGGTGAAGTTTTTGGAGCATTCAAATCTTTTCTATGTTGCTAATGGAAAACTCAATATCTGCACCCAGCAAAATAGATTTCAAAGACCCAGAGGGTGACAGGGTGGTACCCATGAGGACGTGATGATTTCCCAGTGTTCGGATTTGTCTTGATGTCCAGCAGGTGTCACGCTAGTGGTTACACAGCAAACTTTATGATATCAGTTGTTTTAAAAGAAAGCTCTGTGGAATTCCATAAAGCAAGCAGCATGTCACAGCAATATGTCATGATGCAATCAAACTGCACCTTCACAAGCTTTCCTTCACAAGCTTTTTAATGCCTCATTAAATGATACGCAAAGAGGGAGAGATATGGCTGAATGAACAACAACAGATTTGTAATTTCCTAAGTTCTTTGTGTCTGACTTTGCAATCTTAAACATTTCTGACATATCTTTCTTATTAGGAAATGGATGTAATAGATCACAGTGTCTCACTGCTCTGCATTCTGTTTAGGCACAGAGATATTGAATAATGGGAGCTAAATAAACTAATCAAAACCACTTACAAAATCCAAGGGAATCTAAAATGAGAAGAGAAACAATACCAACAGTTCTTGTGTCAAAATAATTGTTTACTGTAAAACCATTTCTCTGGCAGTAAATACATTTCTATTTTAGAAGAGCATGAACCTGCTCATATCTAATGGTGCATTAGCAGCACTGATCATGAAGGCCAGAAGTCTGTAAACATCAGGCACCTCAAGGATGCTGAGATTCTCCAAAGTAATTGAAATATCAATGGCTTATGTGATGAGGTCCTTATTTCAAAACCTAATGAGAGTGCTTATTTGGATGCACATAATTGACTTTATAGAGTAAATCTCCTTTGACTGTCAAAGGAGTAAAGGTTACTAGCTGGCCCATAAACATGTCCACTCAGCTATATGAACCCACCCACAGGAACGAGGTGACTTCTTGCTTTCCATGGAGGTTTCCAATTCCTCTCCCCTTTTCAACTGTAATGAACAATTAGCTGATGGTAAAAAAGGGGAACCTTGCAGCTGAGGAAGGAAATGAAATGTCAGGTCAAAATATATAATTATGTCATGTTAGAAGAAAAAATCCAACCTGCCTTCTGAATTTTATGAAGAATGTGGCACATTAAACAAGAAACAGAATAAAAATATTTTCATTTATTCCATCCTATTCAAGCTCTTGTACCTTATTCCTCAGAATGAGAGTGTCAGCCCTCAAATTTATTTAGGCAACTTTCATGAATGGGAACTTGGGCTGAGGAGACTTCCAGGCATAAATTCAGTGATGTAGCCAATCCCTGGAGCCCTGACAGAATTCCCAGATGACAGAGTTGTCATGCCTTGGAGGAGGGGGCATTTTTTACTTTCTACTCTCTGCAGAAGTGAAGTTCAGTGATTTAGGGTGATTGCAGTTCATTGTTCTCATATCCACAGAAGAGAATTCAATAGACAGTTGTAACCTTACACCACAATTTTTAGTCTGTACTAGCATGGGAAAATCGTACAGAAATACTATTTTTAATCAGTTGTATAGTTCTTAGACACTCCTACTAAACACTAGTGACTCCCAGCTCATAGTGAGTGACTGGAATAAAAAATGTCACTGCTTTAAGTAGTAAAGCTTCTCACTCTCCATATCTCAGACTTAAATATGGACACAGAGAAAAGGAGAAATCTGACTTTCTCATCCTTTATAAGCAATCATAGAGCCAAGGTAACCTGACTATATACTCTTGTACTAAAGGGCTAAGATTCCTAAAATTACCTTCTTCTACTTTCTTCTTTCTCCACTAGAAGACTGTTCACCACCACTAGGCCAAGTAGAAAAGCACAATCCCACTTTACAAACAGCAAAATGGAAGGACCTTTCCACATCTCACTCAAAGATCTTTTGCAGACGATGTCTTCCAGAAGACATTCAAGCAGATCTGAAGAATAAAGTGACTCACAGCTAATTAAATGGTATTGGCATTAAAAAATAGAGCTGAGTAAATTTAACCAAAAAAAGAGATGGAGTTGTTAGAATAGGCATAAAATTTGCAAAGCATGAAAGCTTTCATGGTCTTTTAAAGGTCCTTTTTAATGAAATCATAAGGAAAGCTAGCTAATTTCAAACAAAATCTCCATTTATATAAAGCTGCTAACTCTCCCTGCTAGAAACACATGTTCCAGTAAACCAAGTACTCAAGGGGCTCCCAGTGCATAGGCATTAGGGCTTATGTTAAACCACATGGAGGTGGAGGTCATGGATGGGTTATTTTAACCCTCCAATGCTCAGATTTTCAACAGGGCACCTGAAGTGGAAAATTTACTTTTTTTCCCCATAACTCACCTTGCTGCAGCAAGGTACTCCGGTGCAGTGAAAACACTTCTGTAGGTTCTGTGCTATGCATTTAGAACACAAATAGTGCTTAAACAAATGGACTCGAGTTAATTAAATCAATAGTCCAGGCAAATTACTTTTTCAAGTGTAAGTTTTATTAAGCTTTATTTTACTTTAGGAGTCTATTACCAGGATAAGGAACTAGGCAAGGTAGTGAGCTGAACACAAAGCACAAAGCCTATCATTCAATTAGGTGCTTTATACAGTGTCCTCTCTTGCTTTGACCAAATTAATATAAAACAAGACCACTAATACTGCACATTGGACTTAGCCCTTTATTTATATGGTAGAAGCAAATAATAATAATAATTTTTAAAAAAGCAACCCAAGAGCATTAACATCTGGGGTTATTAAGACTATATAGCCACAGGTATACGGCTTGTTGGACTAATTCAGCAAAGTGACAGACTTTTCACCTCTTGCCTGTTCTCTGTCTCAAGCAAAAGGTATAGACTGAGCTCGTATTCCCTTTAGGTCCCTCTCAGGAGGTTCATGAATTACTCTCCCAGGGAGGCCACCATTTCAGCTATGACTGACCGAGTGAGAAGCGCAGACCTCATACCTGTGGGGGACAGTGGGGCTACCAAGACACTGGATGTCTACATCTTTGCATAGTAATGGGCACAGATCATCTGGTCCATTTAGCACATCTGCTTCTGACAACATGGTAGATACCACTGAAGATGAGGACAGTATAAGTACAAGAAGATCCATCCAGTGTGCAGGATGTGCAGCCACTCAGAGACCCAGAGGCCAAAGAAACGCATGGGCAAGGTGGAGATGTGGGAATACTGGGGCTGATGTAGGAAAGGAAGCCCCATTTCTTTCTTCCAGCACACCAGCCATAGTGCAACGGTCCCATGGCCTCACACAACACAGTAAACATTGTGGAGAGATCTATTAATGAACAAATGGCCAGCATGGTTCTGACATTCATTCTGATTCACATCATGATAAAATCCATTTGACAGGATAGACTTTGCTTATTCTTTTGTAGCATTTAGGACACACATGGATTGAATATTCCTGTAATGATCAAATGTAGCTCCTCTCTCCGGTTGTGCACCCTTCAGAATAAAGTTGGAGTTAACCTGAAGAGAGGGAATAGGCGTATATTTCTGTGAACAACTGGAAGGTGAATCAAAACAGAGTTAATAGTGGGCCTTCTGCAAGACATTTGGTGGACAGCCAAATATGAGGAGAAGGGATTTCTTGAGGGTGGTGTAAATTTCCTTTGAAATTACCCGTTCATGTTAACTTCTATAAATTTACCAGCCATTCATTTCTTCTCAGAAGATAAAACAGGGAAAATAGACTGCCTTTATAGATGATTGCTCTCTTGATTTAAAGCAAAGAGCCGCACAACTTTTTATCTCATACTTCTCAGTCTTAAATCCTGCTTAAGAGTTTGGGCTTTGTAATCAAGCTGTGTGGGTGTAAGCAGTAAACATGCATTTTAGATCTTCTTCAGTCTCCTGGCATTCATCTTGCAAGGAACTTCAAAGGTGTCCACTGCTGCAAGGGAAGCTGTCCACATGCAAGGCTGATGCTGAATGTGACTGTCTGACATTTCAGTCCCTCTGCCAACTGACCTGACAGCTTTGGCCACAAGAACGACGAGCTGAAATGACCATCCTGCTAGCACCTCCTGAACATATTGTCACTGCCATGACATATTGTCACTGCTGCACTCATTTATTTTGGATGTTAAGAATTAGGAAAAAATGGTAGTCCTGTGGAAGATCTCCTCATGGCCAAGAAATTGGTGGTATCATCATCTCTGGTGGCAGCAGCACCATTCTCTTTTATATGGGAGGCACAAGAACCTACCAAGAGTTCTGGGAAGGGTGAATACCATCAGGGTTTGCTGAAAGCCCTCCAGTAGCAAAAGAAAGAGGGTTTTCCAAAAGCAGGGAAGGGAAGGATGAAAATTGATTTGAAATGGGTAGGTGGATCTCTGAATTTAACACACCAGTGGTAAGGGAAAAGTATAAGATGAATGTGCCAAGCTGTAATCCTAGGGGTGGAAAATAAGGGGTGGAGGAGATGGATTTTGTATCCCAAAAGGAAGCTGACATCTCACAGGAGACTTTGTTGAGGGAGGCTATGAATGTAAACTGTCTGTGTGACTCCTTGGACTGGTGCACTAAATAAAAATAAAGCAGACACATTGACAGTTACAAAAAGAACCCAATAATCATAACATTACTGTTAAAAAAAAAAAAAAAAAAAAAAAAAAAAAAAAAACGTATATCCACATGCCCTAGTAAAATTATTTCCTGGAAGAAGGACAAGTAACAGAAGAAAAGCGAGTGTTCTGAGATAGCTGTGACAATATAAGAGCTAATTTCTTCCCCAGCTGCAGAAAAATAACTCTGCAATGTTGCAATGTGAGGAAAGAAACTGGTCGACCATCCAGAGCTACTCGACCATCCTTATTTACTCTCTGTGCAGTTTTGTATTTTCTGAGCGGCAGTATATGAAATGCCTTGTGTAAATAAAGTGTAAGTACTTAACTGAAAGAGCCTCCAAGTCTAGTTAGTGTCACTCGTGATAAGTGGCAGTGAGTTTGGCACAAACTCAGGTCATTAACAAAATTTAACCCCCTACTGCAGAATGCCTTTGGGCACTCCAGCTCCCTGCAGTCATCACCATCCAGTGCTGGCTGTTTGCCTCTCAATAATTAAAATGCAATCTAAGGAATAATGGGAAATTACTACTTCTGGATACTTTCCTGATAGCTGAGCATCCGCTGCCTTGCTCTGAGCCATAGGAGCTTTCAGGCAGCTGCTATGCTTGAGCCAAGGTAATGGTGAGATTCGAAAACAGGGCTGCAATCTTAGAGGGGAGGCACAATTCCTGTTCACAGGAGTGTCCCGTTCTGGTGCATGGGTTTTTCTTTCTACCAGATGATGATCAAAGTTTTCTCTAAGGTTTGGTAACTTTATGACACATTATACAAGCTAGGTGGTTGCTCAGGGCTAAGTGTGCCCAGGTCACCTTCTGCCATTGTAGAAAGCAAAGTTTGCTTGGAGCACTGGGGATAACAGCCTCAATAGCTAGCACTCAGATATCGCCTGAGCTATGGGCCATAGGAGAACAGTGACTATGGAGACTTACAGTGAGCCTCTGCAGAAATGGGAAGGAAGATTGCTGGCTCCCAGGAGGCAGAGGGACTCCCTCTCCATCCCACCGGGAGGTGATTGAGAGCAACTTCCCTGCAGGGAGAGATTAGACACAGGCCAAGGGAGGGTGTGTCAGCAGCATCCAGGCATGAAGAAGGGGCTGAGTTTAATCTCAATTAGTGTGTGGACTTGCTTGAAGTAAGGACCAGGGAAAGCCCTTGCTCACGGCATCTTTCTATTATGTTAAATGACACCTCTTCCTTTTCATCTGTATTTGCACTGCTCTAATGTCAGGCTGTCATAGAGACAAACGGTGCACATTTGGTGCTTAACTTTTCTTCATGAATCCTGCCATACAGCCCTTATTATTCTCTGTGCTTCAATTCTATCCAGTCCATCAGTGTCTCCTAGCTGTGACCTGCCCAGAGAGACCAGAAAATTCAAGGCATGCTGGCCTGGGGAGGGCAGAGGCAATGTCTTCAATGGGCTCCCTGCAACAACACCCATGATCTCACTCGCACCCCCTTCCTACTACTCACTATGTTCTTGGTCCTTCTAGTGAAGCCATGTTTTGTTCCATGTTTTTCTTCTCTAAACTGCATTATAATTTCATTTTTCTCTGTCCCATTCTCCAACCTCTACAGTTTGCAGTCTCAGGTGTTTCATACTGAGTTGTAAAATGTCACTGTTCCCAGGGACAAGAGCAAGCAGCTTCTTTACAAAGCCATGGCACAGCCACAGAAGAGGGAGAAAATATTATTTGGCTTTCCAAGGAAAAATAATGCGCTTAAAGCATTTTCTGTTACTCTCATCTTCTCCCATCTGGCCCAGCTCTAAGCAGCACCTATCTGTTCATCCAGCCTGGAGGGACGAAGCAGTTACCAGCCTCTCTTGTGAACCCCTGGCACCCAAAATTTGGTGCCATCAAGCACCATAAATGCTTTGATAATTTTGTCTTTGGGAAGGAGGAACTCCAGCGTGCCTTGTTTGGGCTGTTCCTATTGTAACACCTCTTGTCCTGCCGCTGACATAGTGCCACTGCCTTGTGTGCAGTGATTTCTCAGGTTTCTTCAAGTCTAAGCACTTTAAAATTCCATATTAAACTCTGAGTACAGACTTATTTAACACATGATTAAGGAACTAAAAGGAAACTGCTGTACCAAGCATTTTTTTCTACTAAAGCCTCTATATAGAAAAAATTGATAAGATGTCAAGTTTTTCCTTTAACCAATTTATCTTCCCTGCACAGTTAATAGTAAGATCATCTTGAATAACTAATCCACAGCCCTAAAGCAAAAACTATCATTTATTTTAGCATTTGCATTTAAACAAAATTATATTAAAATGCAGCAAGACATGATATGTAATCCAATAACCTAAGGTAATGTAATTCTAGTCCATGTAGCAATCAATCCCACAAATAATCTGACCATACACGACCAGCACAATTTATAGCAAGTTTTATTATATTTACAGTAATGAAAAGAATAAACACTCTTGGTTTTAAACCACTGATTAGCTGAGCCTCGAGCATTCACTGGCCAAAATTTCATTTGCTTTAGTACATCAGCTTCATTATATCATCAAAGCTTCCGTTTTTTACTGATACACTGAAGGGTGTATTTTAGAGCTATTCAAGAGGATTTACTAGCAAAGTTGATTTCTTAGTGAAATATAATCCCTGAAAATTCAAACAGGACTACCTTTACTCTTAAAGAATATGAAATTTGTATCTCACAATTCCCAGAGAGCCAGTCAGTTCTATCTAGTCTTTAGTTGTCCCTAAATCTAGCCACTGAAGATCTCCAAATCCGGACTATTCCTGCAGAAAGGGCATTTTATCAGTATAGCAGGTTGGCCTAGGGATGACATTTCACTGACCCAGCCCAAAGGAAACATCAGACTTTCTTATCTAAATCTAGTGTGTGACTACTGAGTTCAGCACCGGGATCTGTTTGTGAAGGTAAGAGGGTAAACTACAAAAAAAAAAAAAGAAAGGTAAACTACAAAATAAAAAAAAAGTGCATGCTTATAAGGAAGCCATAGACAGCTGGCAGTAAAGAGGTCATGTTGTCTGCTTGCTCTTTTGTGCTATATTTTTCCTATGCAACCCTTACTGACCATGTCAAACACAGGCATGGATGAACTTTTGATTTGACCTTGTATGGCCATTTTCATATCTTTATGAACTGTTCATTCAGTCTAGTTAATAGTATAAACTATTTCAGCCACCTTCAGACTGATAATCAGCACAGTTTTCCTGGTATTAAATAGACAAGTTAGCAAAACAAGAAGATATAAATATAATTTTTTTTTCAGAGAGTTTTTCTGTACATAAGGCAGGTGTTTCCCCATGGAGTTGTTGGGTAAGTTCTCCAGGGACCTTCATCTAGTACAGGACAGCATGAAGTCTGCAAGACATCTGTATTCTTTAGGAAGTTGTTAAACAGCTTTCATGAAGTGATTTTCATCAGATTACAGCCATTAGTTCAGTGAGCTTCAGAAAAGGCATCAATATATGTGAAGTGTTACCATCTTCTGAACCAGTCACCAGGAGGGAAAGACATCAAACTCCTCTTTCCCTGGAAACACACAGCCTCTGTAACTATGTGCTGGAACCTTTTGCAGCAATTAGAAAAACTACCACACCAGGAATATGCCAGCTGCTGAAGGCAACTGGCCTTGGGTGCCCAAGTACACCCCAAAACAAGCCCATTTTCACAAACCCATGCCTGAGCTGGACATTGTTGAGATACAAGCTAAGGAAAACAGAAATCACCAATTCACACTCCTTGAATCAAGGACAGTTTCCCTCTAATTATTAATGTCTGGAAAAGTTATGCCAACTTCATCTGACACTCTTACAGTGGGAATTGCCAAGTAGTTGCAGTGACAGGAATGTTACCTGTGAACACTGCAGGAGCTGCTACCTGTATGGAACAGATGACAGTCGTTTCATGAGCCTGGTAGCTGAAAAAAAGAACTGGTACATGCTGCCTACAGCAGCTCAATAGGCCAGGCAAGCTCAGCTGTAATGTCAAGCTGTCAATATAATGTAGCCTTTTTCCTTATTACTGTTTTTTCAATCATTGTCTCAATGTGCCAGGCACCATGACAGCCCAGGGCAATACATTTCACAAGTTAAGCATTCATCAAATTCATTCAGCCTTCAGGTTCACATTTTCTATCTCTAAATTTCTCACTGTCCTGTGTTCTTGAATTATGGAGAAGGACCTGCAATAATTTAGTCAACAGGGCAGGCTACTGCCGGTCTCATTTTTGTAGGCTGGAGAAGCCCCAGAGGTGTCTCAAGGTTATCCAGGGGAATAATGGCACTCAGATCTCTCTACTGAGGACAGTCACAGATGTTGCTTCTACACCTTAACCTCCTCAAATAATAAAATACCTTCTTTCTGCTTTATTGGATATTTCTTACAGACAGATTATTTACCTCAGGGCAATAATTCCTCATAAGGCTTCCTGTGGAAATTACATTTGTTCCCACACTTTGCATTTCTTTCCTTGTCTATCAAGCTATCTTTTCTCTACCTGCTTTGTTTGACTTGTGCTTTACATCTATAACTGCTTTGCAATTAGTCTTCACTGCAACAATTTTCCATCCCAGTTGCTTTGTTCGTTTTATTGGCTACACCTTTCAGTCTTCCCACCTGATCTGGTATTACTTGCCTGCAAAAACGCCTGCCCAATTGTTGATGTGACAATATAATAGCCCTCATTTTCCAGGGAGCTGAGAACACAGCTCTCCATTCAGTCTCAGAGTACTGCTGGGATTTAGTAAGTCTGAAAAACTAGTAGTGTGTCTACGTGGCATCACGATGGACAGAGCAGAAATACCAGAGCAAACAATGACCACTCTGGCTCCAGGGCAGCACAGCCCTACCTCCAAGGACATGAGCTTCGCCAAGAGGCAGAGTCTGTAAGCCTTGGTTTATTGCTGTGCTAAGAGCAATTTAATTCTCTTAGGGTCTGGGCTAGTACCACTGTGTGACTTGGCAGCCCACAGGACATGTGTCTGCACCAGCTCACTCCATGTTAACCTACTTATAGTCGAAATCAGCTGCAAGGGGTAGTAGCTATGACCGCAGTTGGGATGGCCCAAGCAATGGTTTTCTAGTCTAGCCTTGCGCTAGGGAGGGGTGCAGGGGTTTAGGCCATTTTTGACAGCTCACGATTCACAGGAACTATCAGTCTCCTCCTGGAGACATGTTTTCCTGGCCCACGGATTGCCACTTGCCAGGGTAAGTGAAGGGGGCTGCTGTCAAGGGGCCTGCTCTGTAGAGGTCTCCCAGTTGTGGCATTCAGCTCACAGCACTGGAGAAGCCAGGCTGTGTGGGCATGACACCTTTCTCGCATTGCTGAAAATGTTGAGAGATGCTTTTAATGGCAGAAAGTCCACCAGCTCAAGCTAGTGAATCGGGAGGCAAGCTTGCAGACCCTACAAATCTGGGAGGAGTGCTGTGCTGCCCTCCAGAAAGACCTTGGCATGCTGGTGAGGTGGGCCAACAGGAACGTCATGCAGTTCAAGGAAAGCAAGCATCAAGCTCTGCCCCTGTGGAGGGACAACCCAGGCACCAGTACCTACTGGAGGCTGACGAGCTGGAAAGGCCCTAAGGGCCCTGCTGGACATCAAGCTGAACATGAGCCAGCAGTAGGCCCTTGTAGGGCAAGAAGGCCTACAAGGTATTCTGGGCTGCATTAAGAGGAGCATCAACAGCAGGGGGTGGCACAGTGCTGCATACAGCAGACCTTTGCAGAAACAATACTTCCTAGGACTGGCAGGAAAAGATTTAGTTCTGAAAAAAAAAAAAAAAAAAAAAAAATGTATTTGCAATTCCTGTCACTGTGAACAAGCCAAAGGTCAGCTCTCACCTCTGTCCATGTCCCCAGCCTAACACAGTCTCTTTTCTCGAGAGATGACCCAGATAGCTCTCTCCACTTAAGAATGCAGTAGCTGTACCACATCTGCCCTCTGGTCATGCATTTCTTAGGTTGATAGATTTGTAATGCCAGAAGGGAACATTATGATCAGTGAGTATGACAGCACCGTAACACAGGGCATAACATTTCACCTGGTAATTCCTGCATAACTTCTGCTTGAATTGAGCATAATTTACCTAGAGAAATCCAGCAGTGATGGAGAGTCCACAAGATCATTAGCTGCATCATTGTCAGGGCTGTTATTCCATAAAGTTATTTCATGTCATTACCCTGAATATGTCCAGCTTGAAGTTCCAGGAACCAGATCATACTAGGGCTTTTCATTTTCCTTTCACCAGTCCTCTGCCATCAATATTTTCTTCCCCACATGGATGCTTACAGCCAGTGAGTGAGATGCATCATTATTTTTGAGTAATTTTCCTCTTGTAAGTTAACTTTTTTTTCCTGAACTCAAATAATTTTGAAAAATATCTGCAATTATTCTAGTAGTAATTAACTGCATTGTGCCTTTATACAGGCCACACAATCACTTCTGACAAATGGACATATTATTGCAGCAAACAGCTGTAATATAACTTTCCCCCTTTTATTTAATTTCCCCTGGTTATACATCTGAGGTTCCCATTACTTCTCTTAGCACACGGTTATATTGCACAGCTGTGGTGTGTTGTTTATTGGCCATGACCTCCCATCCTCTCCCGAGGCAATGCCTTCCAGAAGGCAGCCCCACATCCTGTAAGTGCACAGCTCCACTTCCCAGAAGCATACGCTAGCATTTGGTTACATTAAAAGCACTTGCTATTTAAATCATTCCTGCTTACAAGACGATGTAGAACTGTCCTTCCCTTACCATTATTCACCACTGCCAACTATTGCTCCAAACTGCAAACCTTGCTAATAATGAGCTGATTTGTTCTTTTAAGTCATTAACAAATGTATTGCACTGAGCAGCACCCTATGCTTGCCCACATCTCCCCATGTAAATCTACTCACTGAGATATCTTGGTAAGACAACTTTTAAAAACATTGAGTATTTACTGTGAGGTTTAATAAATGGTTTAGTGGCCATTTAATATCACTGGACCTAAAATGTCAGTATAAATCCTGGCTATACCCAAACATGGTTACTTCTGTTTGCATTAAGATCAAATTTGTTTTATTTAAATATTAAATAAGGCAATTTGTCTAAATTATGTCTGAAGACTCACATAGCACACTCACTATAACAATCTCCCTAGAGTCATAGATCCAAATTCATATCATTCCCTAGGGCAGATGCACCAAGGATTGCCTTGGTAATCCAGCATCTCAAGAGATAAATATCCCTTTCTTCCAGGAGGCCTGAGCTACACTGTAAACATCAATACATTTTTAATCTAAAGCCAAAAAGAGCAACAGTACACGGCTATGTGTATGTGTACATACACACATCTATAAGCACACAGGGCGTATGCATTTGCCAGCTGTGTCAGTATGTAATCCTCACCTGCGTCCCTGTGCAGATGTATTACACCAACCCATCACGAGCACAGTGGCACCCTGATTAGGACTTGCAGTGACAGATGACCAAAACCTGTCACTGGAATTGTGAACAGCTCACGATACATCAGCAGATGGGTGTTACATGATACCCTACATTACCAGAGGAACGGTAAGCACTGGGACAGGTGTAATGGAGAAACCTTTACCAATCTGTACTTGAAATATGCAGTCAAGTCTCCAGCCCTGCCTGGTATGATTACACTGACCACTTATCAATATTTTTTTAGAGTATCACACATTTGCAGGATGCATAAGGGTCATGACTCATATTAGGGATATATTCGTATGCAATTTCCAAAAGGTCACTCATATTATAGACATGATTGTTGAGTGCTATGACTTGCAATAAGCATCAAGAACCCCTATTTGACTTCTGCAATTTACTCATGAAGGTTGAAAGCCAAAATTAACCCATGGCAAGATATAGCTCCATTGGTTGCTGTGGGGTGCCATCATATTGGATCTACATCCAAGTCTCAGTTGTATATTCTGTATTAACATCCTTCTTGGCAGGGTCAGGTGAATATTTCAGAAGCACATCAATTGGTCAAGAGCTTGAGGCCACACGAGTTACAGGCTGAAATTTTGTGGACTTTAACAAGATTTCAGCTCCTAAATAACTGTGACACTTTGGAAAATCTGCACTTTCCAGCTGCCTTTTGTTTAACAGCAGGATTCTCTCTAACTGCAGAGATTCTGTTTCGCTTGCTGCTGATGCAGTGCTAGCGAATATGGTGTGTGAGGGGGAATAAATGGCTGATCTGTTTGTTTTGATGACTCCACTCCATGCATCTGGATAGAAAGATACAGAGAATTATTGTGTGATTATGTATCCTTTGGCATTAATCTCAGTAACCAAAATGAAATGTTGGGCTATTATGAAGTGTGAATGAGCTTCTAATGTGATAAGGAAGGTTAAGATTTGAGCAGTGGCTTGGTTTTCTTGTCATTCATCTTCAGCGTGCCAGATGGTGTGTCACTGGGCTTTTATTGGTTCTTTATCAATTTTATTAGCAATATGATTTGATTGATCTTATTTTGCCTGAGGAAAAAAAAAAAAAAAAATCAATTCAAAAGTATAACTTACCAAAGCAGCTCCCTACCTTAAAGAAACAGAAGAGCCTAACAAGCATAAAAAAGTGTCAGAGTGCTTAGAGGGGCTCCAAAATGCATATGTACATGAACAGGCATGTCATCAGGTAAAAAGGCCACCAGGAGAAGGAGAAAGAAGAACATCCTTCATAAAATTGGAAGGGAGACTGATTGTTGCTGGAGATGAAGCTGATGGGCATCCTGGTTCACTAAGCCTGCAGAATTCACACACATCCTAACAGGCCGAGGTTTGTCAGTAGCACTTGTGAGAGCACATATCAAATTCATAGCTGCAAGCTCCTCCAGCATCCAGGCCTTTTTGAAACACCATGTAACGACCTCACCTTCACAAAAAAAAAAAAAAAAAAAAAAAAAAAAAAAAAAGCATTTCAGAGTCAAGGTTAAAGCAGGAAATCAAAAACGAGCACTGCCCCTCCCCACTGTCCAAACAGAATATGGAGAGACACAAATAACACCTTCAGTCAAGAGGAGGAATGAAATACTGATGAAGAGAGAGTGTGAGTGAACATTATGAATCCCATTAAACTTCTATCTAGTGTAGCAGATTGCTGCAGGCAGGAATTTCTGATGTACAGTCTAACTTGCTGTAAAGTCTTATCACATATAAAATTGCAGTAATCATAATGCCAAGGAATGAGACAAAGACAAATGAAAAAGCTTTCAGAAGTTAATGTTCACAACACACTGCCAGCAAAATACACAATCTATTTAATTAGTAAAAATTCTGCGAGATACTGTTCAATTCTCCATTCAGAGAGCCTGTGAGTAAATATGCAAAGTGTTATAATACAATGAGATGGCTACATTAAAGATTGAAATATATGTGACTGCTGAGCTGCAGACACTGCACATTAAAATAAACACATTGCATCATAAATTTAGCACACTTGACATCATAATGGGCAGTGAAAACTATGTCACCTAGGAAAGCAGCTGCAGCTGTAGTGGCACTAGATACCGCAGAGTCATGTAGAATTTCCTGGTCTCTGGTCTTGTTATTCGGGTAGTCCAAGGCTACCAGAACAGCCCCTGATCTAAGAACCAGTAGGTCTTTGGACAGAGGGAATCATTCATTCCTTGATGTCATAGTGTCAATTCTCCAGTCACAGCTCACTGCTCCATTGTCTTGGCTCTTCACTTCGCTCCATGCCTTACTTTAGATAGCAAATTCCAAACTCTAAACCAGACAACCTCACCAGTCTCAGCCATTCCTGTACCGTTTTCCATCTTTTTCCTCTCGTGCTTGGGGAATAAGACATGCCTTGGTCTGCTCCGGGTGGAGGTGTAACTCTGGTTGTAATGTCCAAAGTTACCACCACCAGCAGTGCCCTGATACTCCAAGCCAGGAATGGTCAGATATTCCAAGCTTCTTCTTCATGTGGCCACAGACTCCTTCTAGCACCTCCCAAGCTACCCCCATTGCTAACAGTATTCTTAAAACAAGATTCACAGCTCACAAGAAGCCCTGGGAACTAGTCTCAGTGATCACAAGCTTCCCCAGCCTACAAAGAGGCCAGTGGATAACTTTTATTCTGGGTAAGCTCCCCCATGCCAACAGAAAGCACAACTGCTTTGGTTGTGCTGGACCCAATTTACCATGAAGGGTTCATCACAGCATTGCTGAGTTTCTCTGGGAACTGGTACAGAAGGTTGAGTTGGTGATGAAAAGACCATGGTAACAGGCTTCAGTGCAGCAGCTGCCGTCACCAGTTCAGGTCAACATGCATTGTTTGGAACTTTCTGTTGCATTTTTCACATGTGCTGTAGAGTATTTTAATATTCATGGGACCCCAAGCAGTCCTGAGAATGTCTATCCAGTAGAGCATATATTCTGCTCTCTAAGCAGTAACTTTGATTTAACATTGCCAGTGTCTCTTCCTAAATCAGTTTTGATGTCTCCAGTTCCATCAGACACCTGTTTCAGCAAGTGGTGGTATGATTCACTATGAGCACTCTGGTTCATCAAGTAATCTATTCCCTTACCTCAGTAATTATTTTTAATGGGTGATTTATCCTTTTATGAGTAAAACAGATTAAAAGCACAGCACAGCATATTTCAGTGTGTGGTATATATCTACTATTCTAAGGATGTGGATTTGAGTTTATACGTCTTTCTGAAGTCCAGAATTGACTGACATATCACAAAATGTCACTTCATTAGGAGACAAACAGAAATAATCCAACCAGAACAATTTTTATTGATAAAGTGGAGCTGAGAAATATCAGGGTCACTTATCATTTTGTATGTGGGGAACAGGCAATGAAATCTTTATTGGAAAATTCTCTATGACAGGAATGCACTTAATCTTGTCAGCGATAACACAGCCACAGTAATATATTGCTTGATATTTATAATAGCTACAGTAGATAGCCCTACCCAAACATGCTGTTTCAGCAGTTCACAAGGCTTAAACGACTTTTTGTCAAATGCCTTTGAAGATTTCATTTCTTTTTTTTTTTTTTCAGGAAAATCCAGTATTTGAGCATTTCTTATGTGAATTTTGCAAATTCTCAGCCAAATTTCTCTCACACAAAAGACACGATGTGTCATAGAGTCACTAGATCACACAGGTTTCAGTAGGACTCCTGCAAGTTCGTAAGCATCTCCTGCATGACAAGATGGCCTACAACCTCAAAATGGAAAATGGGATTCCTTTCAACAGCAAAAGTGCTACCAGAAATGTTCATGCCACTTGTCTTTATAGATGGCTTACACTTAGTTTTATAAGTAGCCTAAGTCTTTGGAAACTGAACTGCTTTTGCATTGTTCCAGAAAGCTGTATCTTGTTTTTTTTTATTGAAGCATCTATAAGAAAACATAAGCATGGTCAGCAAGCTCCAAACAGGGACTATCCCAACCTGATGACATCCCCAGTCCCATGGTGAGAAACTCTCTCTAAATGCATGATTTGTGTAGCGTTTTATATATTGCCTTTCAGTTATACTACAACAGTGAAGTGACCTCGCATTTCAGTCGCTGAACTGGAAGGAATTTCAGCCAATCCTCTCTCCCATCTCCAACAAATATTTGTCTATAACTTGCTGACAAATACCTCCAATGTTGTCAGCTCTACATCCTCCCCGGTAAATCTATTCAGCATTTCATTATCAAGGTTTTCACGATGTCAATCTTAAATCCTCCTTGTTGCAACTAAAATCCATCTTTTCTCATCGTATTCCCCAGAGAGCTGAAAAAATATTATTCTTGGTAGTATTTGAAGTATATTTGAAGACTAGCTCTACTTCTCTTCAATCTTTTCTTATTTAGGCTGAGAAAGCCTGTTTCTATCAGTCCCCGGGCTCTCTTTTCTATTCATTTATGGTAGGATTCAGGTCCCGATTAAAGGAACTTATACATGAGTGACTACATATAGATCTATACATGGAAGCCAGGTGTCCAAGTGCCCAGTTTAGTTGATGGAAAATCCATCAACAGAGTCCATCAGCAGTCCAAATAATTATGTAATTTGCTGCAAAGCAGAGAAACTCCACTGATTATTTTGCTTTCATCTTCATCAGCTATGTGAGCTCAAATATTTGCTTCACTTTTAGATGCTTACATTGCAGCCACATAAGCTTCGGTATCTAAGCGAGATACCAAATAAACCCCGATGTAATTTTAATTCTTTTACACTGAACCAGCAGAGTCAGCCTCTGGGCCAGCTCTGAGACTTCCACCCCAGAGACTTGGCTTGTATCTCTGAACAACTACATTCTAAAAGTTTCCCCCAAAATTCATTATTTACACAATGGACAAAAGAATTAGCAGACTCACAGCCTGGCCTGAAAAGATTTACCTGTCAGGAACTTTTCAACCAGGGATTTTTAAATGGCAGAGGTATCAACCCTGGGAATTTTAGAGAGATTAAATCTTGGGCTGTGGAGCAGTGACTTTCCAAGGCCAGAAAATAACGATAGCAGTGCTAGGAAATCCCAACCTTTCCACAGGTGCACCACAATACAGGCACGTGGGCTGTGGAGCTTCTTAACTCTGTCCTTATCAGGTGATGGGTGTGTGTGCATCAGCATCTGGTGCTGATCCCATTGGGCTGTATCCTTCTTAACCTGTCCCCTGTAAATCTGTGCATATACAGATGATCCACAGGAGCAGCTGCAATGAACATTGTCACGGCTTCTCCTATAGCAGGGCTTCCCAGGGCTGCTGCCAGCTTGCCCGCTGGAACCGGCCCCAGCTTCTGGCAGCTGTGTCCATAATGGGGAGAAAGGAAAGCCAGTGCAAGTTACCTGGCAGAGCATTTCTGCAAAACAAGATTAGAAGTGATTTCAGCAGCAGCTGCCAGTTGGAGCATCTTTGACTGCAGATAAGGAAGGAAATGTTGTTTTTGTCTGTGCTGCCTTACAGACCAAACTGATTGATGGTCCTAAGGAGCATCTAGAAAGCAGGCCCTGTGAAAGTCACCTGAGGGACAGGAAAGGGCAAAGCCTTTCCAGGTTGTTCAGAAGAAATATTTCAGGCTGTGATTTTGATTTGTATAGCCGAGGTGTGGCATCTCCCATTCAAGCTGGAGCTCTGCCAGTCTGAAACCACCCCATGCAATGCTGTGTGGGAGCAGAGGCCTGGAGGTGGGCAAAAGAAAGCTTAGTTTGGGGAACTAACAATTTTCATGAGTTTATTTGAATCATTTTGTGGAGGAGAATGTGGTAGTTTTCAATGGCTCCAAAGTATTTTATTATTTTTAAATTGAATAGCTTTTTTGAGTGTTTAAACTAAACATACTTTTCACCCTGAATATAATTATTCTGAAATGCAAACATGGAAATGATGTTTTGTCCTGCCCAGAACAAATTGTTCGCCTAGAAAGAAGACTCTTGCTGATGGTGGTGTCACACAGCCAGGTCTTCATATTTGTGGTTCAAGTTACCAGCTTGCTGTAAGAGCTGTAGTTACAAATCTATCACACACACCTGAGACATCTCACTCTTGCTGTAGTTCACCAAGGTGGATTTTGAGGGATGAGGCAGTCAGGCTGGCTGTTTTGTCTCTGGTGTGTTGATATCATATCATATATCATAATATCATACCAAATATCATGGAGGTGCTGATATTCAGACACAAAACAGCAAAAATCTTGACTAGCAAGGAAAAGATTCACAGGTTGTACTCTTGACACCTATGTAAAGATCTGAAAACCTGAAAGCACTGCAAACCTTTCTGTATGAAGCTGTAACTCTCTAGCAGGAAATACTTGGGATCAGACTGCTGAAGTCATTGGGTATCATCCCATGGACAGCAAAAAGTTTTGAATCAGGCTGTTAGGGAACAAAGCATCCCATGAGCAAGCATGCTTCTCCCTAGAAAACACCCCTTACATACGGCTTTAACTACATCAGATACAAAATGATATTTATTTTTTTTCTAACAGGTAGTGAGTTATTTGGCTTTGCACTTCTTGTTTTCAGGGGATTCTTCAGCACCTAAAGCTGACACATTAATATTTCTTCCTTTCAAGCATAAGCCAAGGTTTACAAGAGAGGTTGGGGTCCTGTAAACAGAGCACAGCTTTACCATGCCCTGATTTCTGATCGCAACTTCCTATCTGGATACCTCCCATGTAAGAAAGACTGGTGATAGACCTGGAATCCCCACCTAAGAAAGCTGCCCTTTGAGTCTAAATAACATGCTCATACATGAAGGCAGCATACGGCAGGTGTCCCACACCTTCTGTAGCAGGAATTTGTCATAAGGGAAGCACAAAGATCCTCCTACCAGTGTGACCAAACTTTTCCTAGAGATCAGACAAGCAAACTCAGCAAAAAGCAGATTCTTATACAGAAAACCTATTCCAAATCTTTAAATATCATTTTAAAATATGTTTGGAAAAGAATAGTTGTGACAAGCTGCTAATATTAAAATTACTGTTTAACGATAAGAAAAAGCCAGGCTGAAAAAGCATATATGTTAGACGAAGAGCTCCCTCTGGCTAGTCAAGCAGTGTTCAGTAGCACAAAACTGCTTGCACCACAAAGCAATGCTGCACACCCACAAGTCGTGCTTTGCAGAAAGTATTGCAGCATGGTGCATGTACAGTATGAAAGTTTCATTCTCCTCACCCCACAGGTTAGAGGACAGCAATAAATACAAACAAGTAAGCCATCAAGTTCAGCTTCCTGAGACGTCACTTCCAAAGTTATTTCCTGGATGTTGAATCCATTCCAGTTTCTAAGTGCTTTTGCTACCTTTTGTAACTCTCTTGGTATCTTAGGGGGGAAAAAAATCACAGCTCTCAATACTGCTATGTCAATCCATGTAATGCAGTCTATGTTTTCTCTCCAAGTTCACCAGGAGGACATAGCCAAGCAGAAATTGTTCATTATCCCTGAAATCCAGCAGCTTTAGGGAGGTGACAAAGGACCTCTTCAAATCCATCTAGCAGCACTAGCCAGGGTATGAGTTAAACTGTTAGTAAGCAACAGCGGAGATTCAGCATTCCCCCAGTAACCAGCATGCTGAAACAGAGATGATAACTGCAATACACAACCACCTACTGGCCAGGAGAAAGGGGAAAATACTCCAACAAAATAATTCCTGGGAACTTAATGAGGGCAATGTCTGTGCTCACTGCAGTCACCCTAATTAACATCATTCTGCATCCCAATGAGGGTTGGTTCCATCTACTCAAAATTTCCCTGAGAAAAATTTCCCTGAGAAATAAGTCTCGTCTAAAGAGAAGACAGACAGTCAAAAAAAAAAAAAAAAAAAAAAAAAAAAAAAAAAAATTAAATATATTAATCTTTCCAAGGTGTATCAAAACAGTTAAATTTTCTTAAAGCACACCCTTTGTACGCATGTGCACAGTGCTCAGACTTAAGCTTGCATGTTTCCTTTCCCCAAAATAAAATCCTAGTTAAATACCTACTCTTAGCCAAGGAGAGCTTTATGTACAGAACAGCAGTTGGGTTTCAAAGATTAACTGCAAAGAAGTTTCCTTCATCTAAACTTAAGTAATGTGTGTTCTTATCAGGGTTTGTATAATTGCTAAGAAATCACAAGCGCTGTACAAAAGCATTTCTAGAACTATAAAAGTCTAGGATTTCCTTTCTGGTAGAAAAAAAAAAATAATTAATTAATTAAAAAATTATGAAAAAAAAAAAAAAAAAGATAAAAATTAGTGTTCCTACATACTCCCTAATAGTCTAATAAACAGCAAATATTTGATTTTCTATTAAAGGCCAAAAGGCAAGAACTCAAATAGAACTGTCTTCTATCACTATGTTCTGTACATAAAGTAATGTATAGATGCAATAAGAAAGTTAATTAGTTTTGTGCTGCTTGGAGTGCATGTGGAAGAAAATTAAAAGGATCCAATTGCTGTCTCTAATTAGAAATTCTGAGGAACAACATTGTAGAGATGAATTGTCAGCTTCCTCAGGTATTTCCTACTCATGCCAGTCATATTTATGCATCCCCTTTCCAATTAGTAAATTAATTGCCTTTCTATAACTAACAAGCAAGTGCTGGCTGCTAGTTTATTTTAATTCACACAGCCATGGGGATGCTAAGACTCATCTACCAGGTGGACCACTGGCATTGCACTGCCATACAAACACTGCTACATGGAGAATCTCTGTGATGAAATTGAACCCGTTCTGACCATTACAGGGTACTTCTGATTAGGGGAGAAAAGAGTCAGTTGAATATGCCTGTTGTAAAACATTCAGGAGCTCAAGACTGTCACCAATACCTACACTTCACTCTCAGATCCATCTGGCAGTTTGTGTTGGCTTTGGTTACCAAATGCAGTCTCCTCTGACTGCGTGGAATCCAAACCAGAGGCTGCCAAGCACAGCAGCGTGAGCTGGGCAGAAGGGACAGCCCAAGGACTGGGTAGGACGATGTTTAATCTTAACCCTGCTGAGTTGCTGTGCACAAATTCTTTGCTGCCTGTCATCAGTTAGATCAAAAACTGGAGCTTCATTATTCCATCATAAGAAGCTTCAATTTTAAATTACCACCAGTATCATGTGTCCTCCCCAAATATCAAGTTATGAAAAAGTCAAACTTCTAAAAAGCAAGAAATTAGAAAATAGGATATACAAACACATTTTAATGGTGTTTTCCCCTTCTCACCACTCTTCCCTTAAGCAGACCAGCAAAATGAATGGAAAACTACTGGCACTCAGCAGCTTTCCCAAAGTTAAGTGTTTTACTAACAGATGGAGGGATTCATAAGGGGAACTCAGCACAGTTCAGGTTGTAATAGAGAGCACCGCACCTTTCCTGGCACAGAAGACCCCCAGCCTGGGCACCTGGATGGTAATGAGATGTTGGATGACAGTGCTTTTGAGGGTTGACAAGTAGCATGGGATGAATATACGCACACAGCAATAAAATGTTGTTAAACATTGTGGGTAAGTGCATTGGGCTAATTCTTTCTGATTGTTTGGTGCTAGTCACCCTTCTTGGCTTCATAAATCTGAATTTTTCTACATGTGGTGTCCTGCAAAAGACACAAGACACCAACAGCCACCTATACATATTTTAAAGAAGGGTTTTCTTAACATTTTTTTTAACCAAAGACATAAATGTTAGTCACAGGATCTAATAGCTGTGCAGCCATTTTTGTGGCTGAGAAAACATGCAGATTTGTATCATTTTGATGCAAACACATGATGTTACTGCATATGAGACCTAAATGGAATACAAATTACAGTTATGCATCACACACTGGATTGTGTTCTAGCTTTTCCTAATTGTCCTGACCAAGAGCTGTTAGCTACACCTGCCAGGTAAAGGATCCTACACAGGCATTACAGGAACCAAGAATCCTCTCTCCCAGATAATCTGTGAGATCCCCATGGAGATCAAACCCTCCAGCCCCACCACCTGTCCTAATCTGTGCCCTCCTGCAGTTGGCAGAAATAGAGGATGAGAAGCAAGCCGCCTTCCTAGGCCCAGCTTAACTTCCTGCTGAACATCAGATTCTGTATTTGATCTCCAGTGGGGCAGCAAGGACTGCTCACTGCAGGGTGGAATCATTCCCAAGAGCCTGGGATCTTGCAAAGACTGATCAAAGACACATTTGGACTGTAGAAAGGGCACATCAAAATAGCAAAATCTTTCTGTTAGGTTCCCAACTATCATCATTACCTGAAAGCTCTCCTCTGCTGATTCTCACTCGCATCTGAAATGGAGAAGGTAAATTAAGGCTCTTGGGCTGCTTCCACACTTCCATCAGGTGTCCCGGTGAAATTTCAGGAAAGAGCACTGTGGCAAGTGTTAGTTAATAGTTTGTTGGTATTGGTATTTTTATAATCTTCAAAATCCTTTAAAAAGCATCCCTACTAATACCCAACTACTTCACTATTGTGCAAAGCCTTTAAAATATATCTGAGGTAGGTTTTCAAAAGATACTGTTCCAGCATACAGGAACTCATAATCCTGAGCTCTTTCCTGAGGAAAAGTTGTAGCAGAATTAAGCTGTATGGTGCATTAAATAGAAATTACTTGGGGGGGGCGGGGGGGCGAAATAAAAAAAAAAATGGCCGTATACCAGCAGTACTTTACCTATACAAAAATCAACATAAAGATAGAATTTGCTACCCAATAGCTAAAAATCTGTTCCTTGTAGGCTAAACATGCTGCTCCTATTTCCTTCTGTTTGCACAAATGTTAGCTGAAGAATGAAAGGTTTGCATCAGTTAAAACATCAATGAACTGGACAGAAGCTTGGTTTTCTTTTAATTAACCAGCATAACAGCAGGATATTAACATTGCAAGAAAGGTTTAAAACTGGCCAGAAAGCAGGAACAGACAGGTTAATGGGTGCTGTTTAAAACACTGGTGGTGGATGACAAATGGGAAAGCTTTCATACAAACTTTTTCATCCAATTGGATACTATAGAGCAATAAAAATACTTTCCCTAGGGACCCCATGGGATAAATCACTGTATCTTCTCCCACATCATGTACCTGCATAGCAATTCAGGTTCTTGCTTAGGGCTATCAGAAGTACTGTGGTAGTCAACAAGACAAATCGTAACACTAAGATAAGCCTAGCAATCTCTGAAGGAAGATGCATAATATAGAATTTCACCCAATTGGTACACGTATCTGTTGTCAAGATCCTTCCCAGCCAGGGAGGAGAGATATGACTTGCCCTTGCATGCATGCTGACTTCTCACAACTTTGCTCTAAAGCTGCTAAGAAATAGCAAAATAAATTGACATTATTCAAGAACATTCGCCCATGAAACATTGGTCTGCTACAATTGCCAACATCCCATAGCATTAGCATGCCTTTACAGCACATAGAAAATTCATATAGCAGTCCAGAGGAAGAAAAGGGAGTTGTTCTGAACAGCATCAACACAGATTGCAAGAAGTGACACTGGAGCTGTTTGTGTTGCTTCTGTCAATCTGAAGTCGAGCATGTGGGCTGAGTCGCAGGGAAAATTTCCCTGTGATGAACCTAATAGCCCCAAGATGTGCCCACCACAGCCGATCCAGGCAGTTGAAATCTCTCCTCTTACACCCTCCACCCTCAGGACAGGCAGTTTTATTAAGACACCATGTGGGTAGTCCAGCAAATCACCCCTCTGTAAACAATTTAATTAGAAGTCTATCCTCAGAGTAACATGCTCATACGATGGCAGGAGAATACTAACAACCTGGGGTGGAAGCAGGGGGAATTCGCCAGTCTGAGCTCGGAGAGGAACCTCTGAAACTTGAGGTCTGCTTTTACCACAGCCACCGATCCTTTGTATATCCTACAGCTAGTCATTTACCCGTCCTCTGCCTTTGCTCCTCCATCTGTGAAATGGCCATAAAAATATCGAGTCACCTTGCGCAAAGCTTGACTTGCAAAAACGAAGCCCACATGGAAGCTGAGGTTGTTACTCTCATGACGTAGAATATGTTATATGAATATCTCTGTTACAATTACACCCTTTTAACCACGGTGTGGTTTGTACAGCAGCTCTAATGGTACAAATAGGTAACATCATAAACCCTTTGCTTCTTCAGAGTCATTCTGAGAGGGTTAAATTACCTTCCCAGTCTGAACCTCATTGTTGTGATGAGGAACTTGGGATGTGCCTCAAAATTCAGAGAATTGACTTACAGCACTCTCATGTCAAGGGCAATTGCTGCTGTTTGCTACAGAACATAAGCAGATCGGACAGGCAATGACCTTACAAGAAGCAAACATGGCTGAAACATCAGGACACCTGGCAGTAATTTTCAGGGCAAGACAAATAGCTGGATAGACAACAACTATATAATAACCAACATCATATGGCAGCTGAAAGCAGGAAAAGACAGTGTTCAGTTTTATAGCAACAATGAAAAAACAGGACCCAAATGTCCTGAAAAGAAAGTGCTAAGCTGATGATAGGTAGTGCTTCATACTAGCTAGAAGTGATTTTTGAACTGTTGGACAATGAATCTGTCACTAGTCATTTATTTGTTCTAAGTTTATGTGATGGGAAGACTTGGGACTTCCAAGTCCTTTACTTCTCCTCACGCTACACCAACAGCTAAAGCACTGCACAGGGACTACCTCACGAGAATTGGCACACTTTTTTCACCAAGACCTTCAGCACCATGTCAGGGAAGAACATCAGAAAGAGCACTGAGCCAGGCATTGTCATTCACATCCCTGTACATACCGGCCACATTCTTTGTCAATGCCACAGGAAATCAGAGATGTCAAAAAGAGCCAGCTGTTGGAAAGGACACATGCACTGAAGTCATGGCATGGCTGTCTCAGGTCAAATAATTTCCATTATAATTAAAATAAACACAAAAGGTAACAGTGCCCCATTGATCCTATAGCACCTTCCACGTAGAATTCACTCACCAAACACATCCCCTATAAAACAGACCCCACAGAAGAGCTGGCTGCCCTCCTTCCCCCAGGGCCTTGCTTGGGTTTTTTATCCTCATTTATTTTTCCTTGTACATGTGTAACTCTAACACATTGCTCTCCTCCTCTTCTGTCTGCTCTTTCTTAGAAGCTCTGGTTCTTTGTTTGGAAAAGGTTAAACCAATCCCAAATTACACAAAATGAATCCATATATTTTTTTCTTTGTCTTCAGTGGCAACAGATGCAGACCCAGGAACAACTACAGTCACTGATGTACTACAGCTGCCTTTAGGGCAATATGACAGACTCCTAGAATGAGCTCCCTGTTATTGAACTACAGAATTATAACAAATATCTCCGCTTATGCCCCTATCACTTGATTAAACACAATACAGCAAGCCAATGCAGCATGGCTTCCAGAAGGAGGAGATGTTGATAGCTCAGTGAAGATAAGCAAAATAACTTTGAAGGCGGAATCATGAAACACAAAGAAGCAGACGCAGTCCAGCAGTCAGCTGATTTTGAAGTTGTCAGAAGATCTTTGAACATAAGTTGTGCTGTCATAAATAGCAGCAACGTGAAATGAACATCCCCAATTCTGACACTGTGCATCAGCCCAGGGCCTTTGAAAACCTGGAACATGCAGACTCACGCAAATTACAGTGGGCAGTTAAGATACAGCCTCACGAAGCACAACTGAATAATGCAGAAAGGATATGTGAAAAGAAGAAACATGTAGTTCATCTGATCGTGACTGTTACACTCAGTCTAGTGCTACTCTACACTGGTAATTGATAAACGGATGTCTGAATCGACTCAAGTTCAGGACAACATGAAAACATTACCAGAAATGTCATTAAGAAATGCAGGGTCTTTTCCAGAGTAAACATGTTTTTCCAACTTTTCAGAGGTTTTAGTCCTAACCTCCTTTCTGATTCTCTCAGACTCGGAAAAAGATCTAATGTTTCTGAAGAAGGGTTAGCAAATGTCTTCTTGTCAGATACCAAATGCACTACCAGAAATTTGAGCCCAAGCTTCTGGCACAGATTAGAGTTTCTGGGAAAAGAGCTCTTTTCAGCTAAGTTCAGCTCTGTGTCTTGACCTAACTTCACAAAAAGAAAAAGGCAGCACCACATAGTCGTTCATCTGGCCTGTTTTTGACCTGTATGAGTTGCCCTCACAGGCACACACCTCTTTCCTTGAATTATAAAGGGACCCAAAGGTGATGAGCTCAGATTTAGATATCTAACTCTGAGAATCCCAAAGGTAGAGCAAATGGATTATGTCCTCAGAAATAGCACCTAGTCTCAGGGTTATGATTCCATTTTCTTAGCACACAACAGTGATTTTGTTGATTATCCACCAGCCCTAAGGTACCAAGACGAATACCAAACATGAGCACACTTTTCTTCATGTTTCTCACTAAATTTACTCTGCTGCCCTTCACAAGAGCTGCCCACTAACAGCTGAAAAAGTGATGGCATATATAACAAAACAAAACAAAACAAAACAAAACAAAAAAAAAAAAGAGAGAGAGAGAGAAATCTAGAACAAGAGATCCTAGCATAGACCAAGCATGCCAGGTTGCCATATGTTTGCCTTCCTAGTTAGCTCACACCCTTCCCATGATTAAATGAGAGATCATCTGGATTGAAGGAAATTAGTATCTGTTCATTAGTCCTGTGAAGGTCTGGTACCATACCAAGCACACAGCCGGTAGAATTGGTCAAAATATCAGGTTTATTGCAGTTTTTCCCACAAAAGCTAAAAACAGCACTTTGACCAAATTCTTTTTAAGATTTCTCATTGAAATGAAAACTTTTTCACAAGAGAATTTGAAAAAAATAAACATTCTTGTTAACATAGCATGAGCTAACCCCAAAGACATGATAGCTTGGGTTCTGTTTGTTGGTACGTGTCTCTGGTAAGCTCTCAGGGAGGGCAGGATTTGTCATGATACCAACAAGGCTGGTGAGAAATCCTGGAAGCACTTGCCTGGATCCCAAAGGAAAAGTAAATTCCTACCAAATCCAATCTGTAGTAGAGTACAGCATAACAGTACCTCATATATAGTACTTACACTAGTATAATTTGGAAAGGAACAATTCCAGTTTGGGAATTGAAATGTTTTATTTTCTACAGGGGAGGAGGAAAAACTAAATACAGCTCTTTTAATGAAAGGAGCTGTAATGAAAGGAGTTTTATCTAAAAAAGATCTAAGAGATTTCTAGACGAACTTACTCTGGCTGAGGAATGCTAAGCAGTCCATGAAGAACTCTCCTTAAGTTCTGGTACCACAACGTATGGTAGCTGTTAGCTTTGGGGTTGTTGTTGATGTTTGAGCTAATTGATCCCAGTTCGGCTCTCACTTATGCTGATCCCCAAATCCTCCTCATAGCTTATGCTGCTTGGGTATGGCATTGGGAATCTGAGCAGAGCCCATAGTGGGGTAAATGAGGGAAACAGATTACTTTAAATGAAGCAAGTTTAAAATAAATTAAAGAAAGGTGGGTTTTATTTCTTATGAGAAGCATCTGAGGGAACTGGAGGTGTTTAATCTGGAGAAAAGAAGGCTCAGGGGAGACCTTATTGCTCTCTACAGCTACCTGAAAAGAAGGTGTGGGGAGCTGGGGGTTGGCTTCTTCTCACACGTAACTGGTGATAGGACCAGAGGGAATGGCCTCAAGTTGTGCCAGGGGAGGCTCAGGTTGGAAATGAGGAGACATTTATTCTGAGAAAGAGCAGTCAGGCACTGGGACGGGTTGCTCAGGGAGGTGGTGGCGTCACTGTCCCTGAGGATGTTCAAGGAGAGGTTGGACGTGGTGCTTAGGGACATGGTTTAGTGGTGACATTGTTGGTAGGGGGGTGGTTGGACCAGATGATCTTGGAGGGCTTTTCCAACCCTAATGACTCTATGACTCTGTGATGTCCAAACCATATGTGTGCTCTTGCCTGTTACATTCATTCTCCCATTCACCAGGCTGTGTCTTACTACACTTCTTCCTGATCATAAAATATAGTAAATGAGGTTTTATTCAATGGCATTTTTTTCCTTCTCCAGCCAAGCCTTTATCTTTTTTTTAAGATGCAGTCCTGGAAAAGGCAGCAGCCCATGAGCTCCAGCTTGCTGGATGCATCCAGAAGCAACCTGAAGGATCCCGGGGGGCTGAAGCCACCTGAATAACCCCCCTGCTGCTGGCTGGAGCAGACAGAACGTAGCTGCAAAGAGGCAGGCCTGCTTCCACCCGATTTATTATTCAAGTTTAAAAGTTTAATGCACCTATTTGAACAATTAAAGTATGCTCTCGAGCGTAGTTGTCTTTTTGCTTCTGGAGAGACAATGGCTCATGAATCAGTCAGTGCTACAGCTGGCACCCCAGCACGGACTTATTCATGAGTTGCTTGTTGCTTTGTATACACCCGGGAGGAAGAAAGAGCTTTACTAATCGACATCATTAAAGAAGATTTTAAGAAAATTAGGGACCTCACATAAAAGTCATTGGTCTTCTGGGACAGATTGCTCACAGCTGGAAGCCCAATACGTTTAAGGGTGGCTGATCCTACTCTAATACAAGTTTTATAAGATCTTGGCAGTCCTGCCATAAAAGCACCTGTAGTACAAAGCATGGCTGGAAGAAGCAGGACCTTCCTTTGGGAAAGAACTGAGCTGGCTTTGCTGCAATTTGCTCAGTATTTTAGGGGGATATTCTTATCAACGCAATGTAACTGGTGATAATACTCCGATTACATTTAGCCCCCGAGCAGGAAAGGGGAATTAATTTCAGGGTTACTTTGGTTATTAAGGCTTCGGAGTGCTCAGGACCAAGGGCCTGTAACTCACAGGGCTTAAGATTTAAATTATCATGCTGTGTAAGGTTTGCTCTCTTCTTTGGTTTTGAAAAAAATGATGCCAGCACTAAACTTTTATTTTGCTGGTATCAACAATTTATTTTCCAGTGTTATTCTGCTGCTGTGCAAACCACCACAGCAACTGCATCCAGCAGCTTTACAGTTTCAATTTTGATGCATTTGGGAATGTGTTGGTGCAGAAGACTGCATCTTGCCAAATACTGGTAATTGTATTCCTTCTTCGGAAAAAGTTACTAAGTAAAGTGATTATTTCTAGCTGAGTTGCCCAAAAAACCTTCCCACCTCCATCAAAAATTGCTATTGTGTCACAGCCAATATTTGTGTTAATTCAATCATTTCACTGAAATGTCCACACAAGATTCTTAGGTCCAAGACAGAAGAAAACTGAGGTGAAAAAAAAATAATAATAAAGAAAGAAACAGGGAACACACCACACAGACATGGCAGGAGAAAAAAAGATTTTTTTACCACAATTTCAAAGTAACTTCTGCTTGAGGAGAAAGACT
Source organism: Heteronetta atricapilla (assembly GCA_011075105.1). Taxonomy (NCBI): domain Eukaryota; kingdom Metazoa; phylum Chordata; class Aves; order Anseriformes; family Anatidae; genus Heteronetta; species Heteronetta atricapilla. Next base: position 7,412,666 of record CM021732.1, on the reverse strand, counting down.
TGCAAGCCTTGGTGTTCATGCAATGTGCATAGCAGGCTAGTTGCAGCTGCCAGGCCTGATTTGTGGCAATACTCCAGAACAAATTGTTCGATTTATAGTTCCGTAAAGCCATCCGGAGAAATGTAGAAGTCAAGCTGGGTTCTTTTTTCCCTTCTTGCATGTTCCCATCAGGAGGAAAGATTCTCAGACACAAATTAGATGTTAGATACATCTCTGTAAGCCTTACAGAGGTTACAGGGTGATAACTCGTACAAAATAGTGAAATGAAAAGATTGAGGAAAAAAAGTGTTAACAATTAAAAGCTGCAGAACCCACGACCCCACAGTATGGAGTTGAGAGTACAAACTGACATGTGCTTCTAGATATGCACAACTTGCACAGTTAAATATTATTCTGACATCAAGAACTGTAACACTGTTCTTGAAGAAAGAAAAAAGAAAAAAAGAGACTATTTGTCATCATTACCTGACAGCACAAGGTTTGTGTTTCTGCTATAGTAGAATCATTCTCCTTAAACACAAAAGAGATCCATATAAAAAACAGCATGACAAAGACCTGGAACCTTAAGAAAATAAAATAGCCCACTTTTTAAAATATTTGGTATCACTCTGCCATTGCAGATACACAGGTTCGATTTATGCTGGTAAATTAAACGGTGCCAAGGGACGTTCCCAGGCACTGGGGTACCATCAGCTCTACGGTTAGGTTGTCAGCATGATCCATAGCACCATTTGGGCCATGGCCAATTGCCACTGAGCCAGCTAATGCCAGAGCATGACTCAGGAATTAGCACAGTCCTGAGACCATCCCAAAGTCAGTCGGCATGTGGTCACTTTATTGGGAAAGGCAGGAGAGTTTAAGAGCAGGCTTTCCCATGCAAGTGGATGTCAGTGCCAGAGAAGGGTTTTGAGCAGGTTTAATTTATAAGCATTGCCATAACCACTCAGAACTGACATGGGAAGCAAGATGCTGCATTTCAATGTTAGTACAAGGCTTGATACTGACCTTAAAGAGAGTTCCAAGTTTACAGAAAATTAAATATCATTTCATTTACCTGCAATTTGGTAGAAAGAAGCCTAAGCTCCCTATTGAACCAACACTTCAATGCTGTTTTGCTATGTCAGAGATGATCCTTAGTCACATTCTCGTCCATTTTAAATAATATTAACATTGGTTTATCTTCATTACAACCAAATAATTGCAGTTCTTTAGAGAAGTGTTGATTGCAGAGGTTCTCAGAGTAAATCATTTTGAGATATACAGGAATAAAATCCTACTAGGAGAGTAATATGGAACAATTCATCATACAGGCTCCCATCTCCATCCCACAGAGAGGGGGAATCCAGAATATCTTGCTGAGATGTCTCTCTTGTTCTTCACTGAAGCTAGTCTGTTCTCACTCCCTGGACACTCAAGATACGGGCTACTCTGACTGGTCACTGCATGATAAACTCAGGTGAAGGAGGGAAAAAGCATAATATAACACAAAAACATTACACTTTGACTGTATCTTTTCATAATATTTCCCACAAGAAGTCACTAACTCCTTAAAGCCAGCAAATTGCAAACTATGTATCCATGAAGTGCGTGTTATGGGAAAACAGTTTGTAATCCCCCTATTAATGCTTGGCACCAGGGCACACGCAGTGTAATTATAGACTGTGGCAGAGTAATTTGAAAACTTTATTTCACCGGGCCATAATTGTATCCTGGCTGTAATCCTTTAATTGCCAATATCATTTAATGTGTTATAGACATACCATACGACTAGATGAACAAATGTATTAAAACATCCTGCAAGCAAGCCACAGTAAAGGCAGTAGCATTAGACGGTGATGCAGGCTATTAAACAAGATGCACAATTAATAAGCAACAGAATACACAGCCTAGAAATATCAGGATTTCTACTCTAATTTTGCGTAAGTGTTGCACTAACAGTTGGTTTTCTAAAGTACCCTACTGGATGCATAAAACTACTGAAAGAACTGTGTCATAAATTGCCACCCATGTCAACCAACCATCAAGCAAGGGGCAGAAACAGACTTCCAGCAATTCTTTGGAAAGAATTTATGAGGACTTACCCTGAAGTAAATGCTGACCCAGTCCAAAATGCAATTAAACTACAGTAGATCATATATCCGGTTGCTAATGAGGACTATTCTTCTGGTCAACTCTTATTTATATTCTTCACACTGTCATATTTTGTTTTTATCATGTAAAATAAAATACAAGGAAGCAGAGAGAGTTTGCTTAAACATTTCGCTCATATGCAGCCTCAGAGCACACACAGCTCATGGGGCCAGAAAGAAAAAGCTTAAAAGGAAACATAATTTGGAGCCTAGTTGTTAGTAGGTAATACATTGTTCAAAAAATCTCTTCACTGATCCAAGAGTTACTTGTATTTCTAACCAGTGATTGCCAATACAAATGCATGAACAGTTCAAGTACAGAAACTAGAACTTGGTCCCTTTGCCCACTCCAGTCTCTGATGGGCTCTCACATCCTCTCCTGGTTTAAGAGACTTCAGAAGCACAAGAAACCACTTAAACCTAATGAGAAATTTCCTCAGCGGCTGTTCTACCCCAAGGTTAGTTCTTCAGAGGCAGGCATCACCTGCCGTGTTTAAAAAGACCCAGCCCTGCCAAGTTAGTGAACTCGGAATGAAGATAATGAAAAAAAAAAAAATATATCGGTTGCTGGATCTAAAGTGTCCCTGAAGCACTTAATCAGCTGCTCCAGAGAAGGGACAGGACTTAGGACACAGACAAAATGTGTGTCTCTTCATACCCAGCATCTACCACCTGTCAACGGCAGTGAATGAGCTTCCCTTTGTAAAAGAGGCTGCAGCTCTTGTCGTTACCCTGCAAGGCGCTGGAAAAACAATCACACAGCAAACTACCGAAAAGTTGTCCCAGATGAGTGCAGCTCTCTAGTGAAACTACTCTGCCCCTTCGTTTATCGATGTACAACAGACTTAAAGGTCACTGCTTAGGGAGCATAACGGAGATGCCCATAAGGGCAAAGACATCACAAACCTTCTGTGTGGTGGCCATACCCTCATAAATACCCAATGTTTTCTGTCTTTTCCAGTCTACCTGCACTCCTTTTGTCTCCCATGTATTCAGAGGGTTAAATATCTCCCATTACAGGTAGCCCTGTCACTCCCTTGCCCCAGTTGCAGAGGAAGACAAAGACAAAATCCCTTCAGGTTAGCACGAGGCAGCGTTTGTTGGGAAATGTGAGATATTTAATTTTAGAATAGCTGATGTAACTGGGAGGAACAGGCAGGCTCCTGGGACCACAAGGAGAGCGGCAGCAAACTTCAAACTAGACACAGCTACAAAACAATGACTAATAATATAACCTAGTTAAGCTCATCAGCTGAACTCAAGAGAACTCAGAAGGAAATAGCAGCAGAGAAGCACAAAAGGTGACAGGGAGTTTGCTTACTCATTTACAGGTACTTATGAATCCTATGTCTCTCCCCAGCGTGACACCTAGCCTTTGTTGTAATTATTTGCAAAAAATGCAAATATCACTTAAATCCCTGTGAAATTACAAAGCACTCCCTCTCCCACCCCACCCCCAGTTCCACTAGAGGGAGAGTTGAAAAATAACCTAAAGTGCCCTAATTTTCCTTGTCCTCTGCTTCCAAGGCAGCAGACTTTCTTATCTGCCTGGCAGGGGAGTGCTGCAAAACACAAACGCCACTTACACTGCATATAGAGGCGGAGTGGCCAGAATTTCCTTCATGAACAACATGACAAGTGCCGGTGCACATGAGAAAGCTGCTGCCACACAGGGGCTCTGTGCTGGATGCTGTGGGAACACAGCACGGCAGCTGTTAGACAGGTGCTGTTTCCTGAGGCATATCAATCCTGCTATGCTAACACACACTTACCTCGCACGTGAATAAGCTGCAGGTTACAGGAGTTACTTTTGAACCATTCACAAAGCCAGGTATGGAGCGTACCAAACAAATAACAGGTTGGCACAGCTAGGCAAGCTGTGAACATACAAGCGGGACTGCAAAGGCTGTTCATGGCAAGAATGTTAAAATAAAATACCTTCGTGTCATCTGGAAGCTGAAGCACTCGTCATGAAGCATCACCGAACTTCATGGGTATAGTGTCAGTCGTCTTCAGCGAGCCTGCTCCCTCACCACCTGGACCATCCACAGAGACTAAAATCAAGGCCAGGCTGGGATTTTCCTCTGACTTTGAGCCTTTAACAGTTAGATGTAGTATTTGTGCTAGACGTCATAGCCTTTTCTAGTCAATAGAGAGGATAAAGCACTACCAAAGGACGAGTCAACTGACCTGCTTTAGATGCACATCATAGGAAGAGACAACTTGCCCTCAAGATATAATTATGCTACTCCGTTTGAAGCTAGAGTGACCATGTCAGGCATCTTCACCCACCTTTTGATAGTTAAATCAGAGCAGACAAATGCTACAGCACTAAGAGGCCCGTAGGAAAAGATCAGAAAAAGACAAAAAGCACAGAGAAATGAAGCGACTTCCCCAAAATGATGCAATTTTAAGACTGACAATGGCAGATGGCAGTAAGAAATGGCAAGTGCCATTTGCAGGATTGCAACATTGTAGGATCAGTAATCCCAAATGGGAGCCTTTTTCACTGACTTTGGGCCAGGCTGTGAATATCAACAGGATGATCATCACGTCTGAAACAAGAACAAAAGAAGCCACAGAAACAAGCTGTGAAAACGTGCAATTCTTCATCATCTTCTACCAGGTACATTCAGCTTGCTGTGAAGAAGCCTAAGAAGTTAAAAATCATACGGACACTCATTTGCTACTTTCTTTCCTGGTGTTTTTCTTTATCTTTTGAAGAAATGTTCTTACTAATGTCCAGTGTATGAAAATGAGGAAAACGGCTATTTCTTTACCACAGTTTTACCTGAGCTTTCATTCACTGTAACTATCTGTCAGCCACTATGCAGCACTTCTTAATATTATGCAATGCACTGTTCAATTAAGCAGGTGGTTGCCTATCTCTTCTGAGTATCCCTGGTGGTTTTAAATAAGCTTTTCACATGTTCCATCTCCAACGCTTGTTTGGCACAACAGTAATTTTTCCAGATGAGAGAGAACCTAGTTATATCATAAAGAATGAATTATTTAAAGAAAGATCAGCACTCCGGTTCACGTCAAGACTTCACTAATTGTATTTAATTGAAAGTACCACGCTGAACATATGCACAACACTCTTCAGGTTCATAAAAGCCTTAAGTGCTTTTAAATACTACTGCAAAAGGAAAAAGGCTCAGGGGATCCGTAGCAGGAAACAATACCTTCCACTTCTGGAGCATTGACTCAAATCAAGTCGAAGTTAATCAAGGCTAAAATACATCATCTGCTAATTGGTTGATGGGGACAGATAAACCCCTTTCCTAACAGGCATGTGGTATCATAAACTCAAACTCAGAAGCCCCAGTTACAACTGTGCAGTTCAGACAACTGCCTGCTGCAGCTTAGCCTACCTAAATCCAGCTTCCATGCAGCTACTGAAGCGATGATGTTGACCTAGGTCTTTAGAGTGCTTTTCTACAGATTTCTAAGTAATTTTACAAGCAACGTAAAAAGGTGCAAAACAGAGGAACTGATTTCACCAGACTCATAGAGCAACAAGCAGCAAAGCTCAAGACCAGTTTAGGTCCAGGTTCAGTCCTCTATTTGGTAAATTTACAGCTTCACCCAATACAGTGCACCAATCCAGCAGATCTTTGCATGCAAGAAAACAGGGTGAGGGAGAACAAATCCTCCTGAGCTTCCCACTCAAATTGCATATTATTACCTTTCCACTGCAACAGCTCCAGTGCTTATTGGGTTTTCAAAGAGTTAATTCATCTCATTAGGCTGACAGAACAACCCACAGAGATAAACGAGGTTTCTGCAAGGCTAGCGTTTCAAATCATCTCACAGAAGGGTTGTGATCACCAAAGCCTGCTGCAGGGACAAAGCAGGACGACAAGCCCCCCAGCAGCAAGCTATCAGAGCAATTCAGGTGCTTTTGAAACCCCAGCTTAACCACATAGCAGTTCCCAGGCAAACAATCCCTTGTTTCAGATTCGAACTGGGTCTCAGCATTCAGGCTGCAGTGGTAGGTGAAATCAAATAGCCTGTCAAACTTAATACTTGGCCTAGCTACTTCTAAATTCCAACTTGTTTTACTCTACAGAGTCCTACGTGCTTTGGCAGAGTTTAATCCCAAATTATATTGCTGAAGACTGCATACCAACACCACCTCACCACTTCAAAGTAGATTAAAACAGGCCCTTTTCCATCTAAACGCAACATGTTTTGTTCCTGAGAATATACAGAAAGACTCGTCTTAGAAGAATGAGTAACTGATCCATCAGCCTCAGGGGGCTCCAGAAATTTGCCCTAAAATGTTAGGTGTTAAGAGAACACACTTTAAGAAATCAGGCTTTGTAGAAATACACTAAAAACTGCTGGTGCACGTGACCGGAGAAAGAATAGATACCTATTCCTTCTGGCTGCAAAGCTTGGGTTCAGTTCCTTCCTCTGTCCAAGAACATTCAAACAACGCACACGTGCCTTCTCAGGCGAGTACCCAGAGCAGCAGGTTAAGGAAGCACATTTCAACTTGCTGTGCAAAGAGCAGCGTGCTTACTCATTAACTGTTTGCAAGGAATCTGTAAAAAAGCAAGCTGAGTTGCCAACAAGCTTAAATTAGACATGAAGAGGCTAACAACTCACATTTATGTTTGTCCTCTGACATCTCATCTGGACTTTTTTTCTGCCCAGTGATGATTTTAATCTCACATGGTCTCTCTCGTGTGATAGGTAGGGCAGCCTTCCAAAAAGCTGAAGAGCAGGGGAGCCCAGCTTTAGAACACTCAAATATTCTGTATTCTAGCTATCAATGGGGTGGGCCTTCTGTTGTTTTGTTTTTCCTTCATTTCCTCTTTTGTTTTTAAAGTGAGGCTTGCTTGCTTTTTGACACGCATACAAGCACACACACACGAAAAAAGGGTGCCCACATCTTACACTGGAGTTGAACCAAAAGTCCACCTCCTACTACCTCTATGGTATCTCTCACTGCCTGGCTAAAACTGAGCGTAGGCCACATGTAGCCATCCTACATCCCCACCACATCTTATTCTGTAGCACCAAGCGAGTGTGACAGTGTCTCAGCCCACAAGTGCTCAGTGCACTGAACATAGAAGGCTTCCCCTGAAGCCTGACTTCTGTCACGTTGTGCTCACTGATCTGGGTTCTGCTGCGTCCACTAAAAATAACACAAAAAAAATCAGCAGTGCAGTGACAATCTTCTATTTTTCCATCCTCAAAATCCAGTGCCATTTTGAGACTAGCAGAAGGGGTGTTGCTAATGGCTCTTGATTTTGTGTGCAATTTTGAAGCATATTTTTCTCAGGATTGCCCATTTTCCTTGAATTAATAACCTCTGAACTTCTGCTAGGCTAACGTGTCAGAATTGTTCAGGCTTATTCCCATGTTTCAGTTTCCTCAAGCTTTTGCTTAAGCAGATGATTTGAAAGTGGTAGAAAAACTCGTTCAATTCAGGGCTGCACAGGAATACTTGTCCAGCATTTTAAGTGTATTCCTAGCGATTTAGTCTCATTATGATTTGCACCTATTTGAAGTCTGTGCCTCGCCATATTTTGCAGTAAGTCTTGGTGCAAAATATTTGAACACAGACAAGCTGATGTAACACTGGAACAAGCTGAAACAGTGTGCGTTACATTGGATTACCCATTTATTTCTTAGGGGAAGACTTGAGCAAAGTAGGCTTCAATACATTCACCCTAAGCCGAACTTTTAGTTCAAAAGCATTCAGAACCAGGTTTGAGTCACAGAGTTACGCTTTGTTTAATGTTTAATTTATGCTGAACAAATAATTGCTTGGTCTCATTCCTTCCATGACAGTTAAAAACAAATTGATGTCTATTGCAAAATTCTTACTGGGCTCCACAAACTGTTGCAAGAGCAGACTTGCAAAGCCTGTTGCCAAAGATCAGATAAATATCAGCACAGACAGAAAAGCAGAGTTTCCTATCATATTAAGATTGAAATCATAGGCACACAGTGTTTGTTTTTCTAACACAAGACCAGGTACCAATATAGCGTAGTTAAGCCTTGGAATAGGCTGCCCAGAGGTCCTGAAAAATCTCTATTCAGAGATCCTTGAAACTTCACTGGTCCGGAGCAACCACACCTAGCTTTGAAGCAAGCATTGCCCTGAGCAGGAGTCTTGACCAGAAATCTCCCCTTTCAGCCAGAGTTTTACGTATAAATGATTCTACATAACCTTGGGAGATAAGATGGAGGAGTATGTAAATCAGGACTACCACAGACATTCGTAAAGATGTTAACAGCTTTTATTTCACTGGTGCAAGGCCCGCATGTCATCCACCACTCACCAACATCGAAACAAAACATCATCTTCTATAAAACAGTTTCAGAAAATTCAAAACAAAATAACAGTGGCTATAATAAACTTCATACAATACTGTGAATCACTTAGTTTGTGTCATTCAAACAAGAACAAATCGGTTTTTAGCATACATGGCTTTTTTTTTTCTCCCCAAAAATAAAACATACCAGCACAACTCCAGTACATGCCTCACACCCAGAAATGCGTAACATCACTCCATGACATTGACAGCAGTTCGTGCTTAGAACTAGTCATCAGTTCACCCTACCAATATAATAAAATACAAAATGATATGAAAAAACTACATTTACAAAGTACAGTCCCAATCCTGCAATCTAATCTGTTTGGGTAGGTACCTGCAACCATTCCAACTCCCCTGAAGGCAATGTGGTATTTAGTGCTCCGTTGCTAAAGATTTGATTGCAGAATCAGGGCAAGTGGAAAGGTTTAAATCTTTCCACAAGCAGTAAAACACTGCCTTATTCTTCTAGATTCCATTTCAGTAGTATTTTGCACAACCTCCTAAACAGAGAATTACCTACTTTCAATTACCCCACGTTTAGGAAGAAAGAAGGATAGGCTTCGAAGTAGTCTGCAGAGAAATGGCTTTCACTGAAATGACTTGGGGCTGTGAGCTGTGCTGTAGTGCACGGTGGTGATCCAAATGCTTCCGAGAGATAACCACATCTTGTTGCAGTATTTACAGTACCTGCTGCCTTCCTCTGCTTTACACAAGTTTCTTCATGAGCAACAAATCGGAGATCTTGTTTCCATTATACGAGCATTATGACATGACTCCAAAAACAGGATTATGACGACAAATACTAGGGCCATACTCTTCATAGTCTTTCTTGGTGTGACATACTTGGAAAAACTCTGGCTATGAAAATATAAAACAAATCCTCTCAAAAACAAGAAAACATAAAATGGAAAACCAGACAAACAATTATTTAAAATGTTTGCAGATTGCAGTTTTGTGATCTGGTATTACACCTTCAGAACAGAATAAAATTAGAAATTTTAAAACATGAAGGGAATCAAGAAAAAAGTTTGTCTGAACAAAAGACTGCTTTTAAATACAGCAGTAAGAAATCCCACTTTGGAGACATGAATTGTTTCCATTTTCCTCCATTCAATTCTCTCTCGGTTTTAAGAACATTGCTTTGGATCCTATACCCCTGAAGTCCTGACTAATCCCAAGTGATATCTTCAAGATTAAATGGACTATATTACAGCTATCATATAAAAATTACTTCAGATTTATGTCATATCATGATACCCTTACTTGACCTGTACAAATTTTGCTGTGATAAAGTTGCATGAGGATTCCAGATTGTGACATGGTTCATGCTGTCACCATTAAAAGGTTTATTAGAACTCGGATCAAATATAGCCAGGAGAAGATATGCAATAAAAATGCAGAACAGTTTTTCTCGAATACTTACTGTTGAAGCCAGCATGGAACCACCAAACCAAACTGCGTAACGCTGCATGTGGTGTGTTATCACTTGAACTTCAACTGGCTTGGGCTAAGAGAAACAGTTCACATTTAGTCACTTTACATTTCCTGGCAAGAGCATTATAAACTGAAAATAACCAGAAAGCTTCACCCATCCACTAACATCACTATCTCACACTTACTACCCAGTGTACCATACCCCCTGGGAGACAGGGTCAAATAACTCTTCCTGATAAGCACACTGAAGGACACAGTTAAACCCCTCTTGCCTACTGCTAAGATCACTTATCTCCTAGAAAGAGGTACTAGCAGAAATGCCCCTACAGATTGCTCACAGCAACTTCATGTTTCTGCAAGGCTACCAACTGATTTAATAATATGCACATACACACAGTTCATCTTATAGCACCGTTTTCACTGGTGAGGTGAAAATTCTGAACTTCATTTCTTCTATTATTCTCATAATCAATGCGTTTGAAATTCCTACTTACTTTTATCCGACCGCCACTGAGTTCCTCACTAAGTCGCAATCTCGCATCCACTACTCTTTTCAAATCCCTTTGTAGTCGTCGTCCAAAGTCCCTGAACATCGTGGATCCTCCTGAGAGGACCACATTCTGTGCAGAAAATAAAGACACACTCTTTAAATCCACCTTCAAGCAAGTTTCCCAAAAGGTATTAGGAAGCCAACAAGCAACAAAGAACACCTTAAGCATTGCTCTTTTTCCATAGTAGGTCCACAGCCCCCTACGTTCTCTCCTTTCTTCTTTAAAGAAGAGTTTTGTGTAGAACATGCTATCACACAAGAGAAGGATTCCATTAAAATAGTGAGCTAGTATTCTGTAAGCGCAGAGCAGCAGAAAGAAGTTTCAGAGATGTTCAGTAAGCAGTTTTAGCCCTGATGTCAAATAAGGCTCCAGCCTGACTCTATTACTGTTAGTGCCTTTCCACAATTTGTAAAGTTATCTAGAACTCAATTTACTATTATTTTTTAAAGAGTTAAACTCCTAAACACGGTAGCCAGCAAGTCCAATGATTCTTCAAAAATGTATCAGGCCTCCAGAGAGGACTGCATTACTGAGAAAAATACAGCGCCTTCCCCTTTCCTGGTATTCGTTTTCAGCGCAAAACTGACAGCCTCATAGCCGGATTTGTGCTTGGATTCTGAAGGCTGGTTCTAGAATGTCACATCCTTAATTCTGCTGATAATGCTGCAAGGCCATAGACTAATGCAGAAGTCATCTCAACGGTGAGGGAACTCAAAACAAGAACACTAGAACATAACACTGGTGGCAGCGAGAATGCAGTTCACAATCAAAAAATGAACTCTAAGTGACAGAACAGCATGTGTGCCCTTGCATAGTGCTGCTACTGCAAACCAAATGCCAATAAGCACTTAGTAAAATCACTTCTATGCCTGAGACATGCGCTGACAAGGAACTAGAGACTTACATCAAGAGTTCATTACACGCCGGGCAAAAGGTTACCTCTTGGTAATAGTTTTTGACACTGTAGACCAAAACTGTGCACATAATGCAAAAATATGGTCAGGAAACCTGCATACAGATCTGAAGAGTTGAAGACATGCATAATAAGCATTCACTTGCAGGCTGCAGAAGTAACTGCTTGGATTTTAAGCAACAGATCACAAACAAGATTATCTTTGTTAAGTGAGAAGAAAGCTGTTTGCTTATTTATGAAAAAAATAAAGTCTCTGCGTGTCATAAAAACCATTACAGTAAGGAAAACTCATTTCTTAATGGTTTCAGATTATCTACAATATAAAAGACTATATAACAAAGCAGGAGTAGAGATACTTAAAAGAAAAGCACACTTCCCCATAACATTACTGCAAGATTTCTTATAAGAGGATGACAAAGGAGCCATAGATGTAAAACAGGAGCCAGAAACTACAGTTGGTCAGAAAATTAAGCAGGAGGTAGATTCCCCTTTTCCCCCCATATTCAAGAACATCTCCTCCCTACATCAAAGTGGTCATGCACTCTATATGAGAAAACTGCTAATGGGAAAAAAAAAAAAAGACTAACTTGAGTGATGAAATAGCAATTAAGAAGATGCCACCAAAAAATATTACCTGGAGATAATGAAGCTGGCAAAGAGAGTGAAAGCAATAATTCTGTTCAAAGCAAATTAAGCTTTGAGTATACTGCATAAAGTACACAATGCTACCACTAAAAATGGATTTCAGAATATACCTGAGAATAACTGTGTAAATACATCTGAAACCAACCTATGCAGCTACAGAGATAGTGGTAACACTGGAAGGATCTTTTATCATTCCAGGGCAAGAAGCTAAAAGGTCACAGCTTCCTCAGATTATAGCTATTTAAGTATTTTTGCACTTCAGGGAGAAGAAGAGGGTGTACTGGTTGAAAAGGTGAGTCACCTCATTACCACGTATCTGGAAAAGCCAGGCCATGCAGCATGTGTGATAGATGGTGACACCAACTGCCATCATAACATGATAATATACAGTTACAGTTCCCCCGTTCCCTGCACTTCTTGTCAGCAATGGGCCAAAGCTCTCCGACTGCTTTAGCAGAAGACTGCTCACACATGGGCTCCACCAAGTCATCACAGCTCAGCAGGTCAATCTTCTGGAAAGAGGGCAGAAGACAGGTAGTCCTCAAGATGGAAGCAGAATCCACACACATTCCCCACCCCTTGAGCAAACACCACCATTCACAAAGGACACAGTGAAGGTAGCAAAAGACTGTAGGAGTTACAAAAAAAAAAAAAAAAAAAACACACAGCAAATACCTTCTCTAGAATAACTGAGCATAATACAAAGATTCCTGTATCTACTGGAATGAAAAACACTGTAAAACTGAAGTATGCTAAATGTGGTATGTGGGTTTCCAGCCTGCCTGGGAATTCTCTAGCCTCTCAGAAAAAGAGATCAAGAGTTAGGATTCAAGTATGTGTTTACAGCTGAGTCATTTAAATAAGATTTCTTCTGATCTTACTGGGCTTAAACACACTTCAGCTGGTTTAACAGTTCTACGCAGAACACAGGTTTCACAGCTGACACTGATGATCTTACCATCTGATGGAAAAAATCTCCAGCTGATTTTTACTTTTATAGCTAATTGGCTCTAAGTTAAATCAGTTTGAAAGAATATACTTTCTTAGAAGAAAAGAATATATTTCCTTAGAAGAGAGGGTGGAAGACCTTCTGTGCACTTGAATAAGGTAACCACAAGTAATAAAAGCAGCCCATTTCTGGGAAGAAACTTGGGGGCAAAACATCTCGAAGTTTTCACTGAGCTCCAAGCTATCAAACACAGGGTACAGAAGTGGTTTCTGCCTGGTGCAGTGTAGAGATGCAACACAGTGTAAGAACACTCTCAGCTGGACACTTCAGACTTTGCAGCACCAAGCTGATAAGCATCTACTGCTTTCCTGATAAATACGAACTTCAACAACGTGTCCAGAGCTCCCCTCCTTCCAAGAAATAGCCGAAAGTTGTTTTACATGACACAACCACACACGTAATTAGAGGAATATATGATTGTTAGAAAAAAGTATCATGGGCAAAAATGGGAAGATTCACAATGTGAAGCCACATGTTCCATGAGCAAGTGAATCAATTAAGTAACACACTTTTGTTAGTTTAGTTAAAACAGGGCAATATTTGCCAAGATTGCATGGAAGGTGTAAGAAGAAATACATCTTGAGCAAGAAACATCTTCACAACGAAGTAAATGTATTGTAAAAAACACTGTTTCTGGAATTAGTTTTATTTTAATCACAAGGGAAAAAAAATATATGCTTCTTTAAAATTACGATTTTCAGTGTCTATTTACCAGTTTGAGTCCCTGCTGTTCTGCAGGAACACATGTGCACTCAGACACAAAAGCAACTGCGATTCAGCTCCTGTCAGACCAGCTAGCACAAGAAATGTTATGGAGCTAATAACAGAGGGGATAAGCACATAAAGGGTTTCTTCTCAGTGCTCCTGTGCTACACACACAGCGTTAATCACTTGGGGCTTCCATTTTAAGTAGTAAGCACACCCTTCCTTTCCCTATGACTTATCGTCAGCGCCAATACCACGCAGATCTGAAGGCCTGGCAATGCCTTCGGCCTTAACCCCCTCACAGCAACTCCCCCCTCTGCATTCGTGATTAACAGCAAACATCATTTTCCTAAAGCACAGATAAGCAGAAAACAGTTGTACCCTAATTAGTCTTCTGCTCGAGGACACCTAAAATTGAAGAGGGGAAAGGTAAGAACAGGGTTGATATGGCAAACAAGCTGGGAACCATCTCGGCCAGTATTTCAGCTCACACCACACAGCGGTCTGACAGCGCCATCTACACACCAAGCAGCGTATGGGAAGCTGCTCCCGCACAAAATATGTAGAAGTAACTTACTTTAGAGGTGAAATTAGAGAGATATTTACCACTGATTAGCCTCCCTAACTCTGGATCTCTCCAGGTTTTGACAATGGGTCATTACAAGCCGGGTATTCAATGGTTTAACCTTCTGAAAGAATGCTGACCAAACAAGCCTATGCCACATCTCAACTGCAGCAGCAAGCTCAAAATCCACTATTTCCTGCATTAGCTGCACACCCAGCTGAAAGTCATCTTCTCTAGGGAAAAGAGCTAGCATGCTTAAAGTTCTGTCCCATCTCCATTTCCACTGAAAACCTGGATGATCCACCCACAACGAAAGCCCACATTCTCCAACATGCTACAGCTCCCTCCTCATGCATTGATTCCTATTCGAAAAGCTAGCTTAAGAAGTCTGAAGCCAAGGATACCAGAACTCAATCCACCCTGAATTGAATCCTGAATATTTAAACTTCCTTGGCTAGAACCTTTCAGAGGTATTTCTGAAACCAGGTGAATGCTCTGTCAGACATCACTTTTAATTAAAGTCTTTCATCCATGTATTTATGCCAAAACCACAGTAGAAACTGAAATCAATCACGGGGATGACCAGTGACCTTACTCCTTCCTACAGGCAGAAGGCTCAGACCTCAGACCTGTCAATAACTGTTCTCATCACCTGTTACTGTCAAAACTCTGGAAGCATCTGGGGAGAGACTCTGGATGGGGAAAAAGGAAGATGAAATAGAGTACAAAATAAAAGTGGCATAATTTCTGAACCCGTTACCCAAATATATATATGCATATATGCCATTTCTAAGGATATCAAGCAGTTTTTAGAACTTCTAAAAAGACCTTCACCCACTTTTAAAAATTATCATAACAATACTCACTAGCCAGCTGGCAAGTTCAGTTGTTCTTTTTTGACAGTGAGGAAAAGATTTAAAAATTCATGCCCTAAATGATATAAAATCACAACAACTTTCAAGACAGCATAGAGTATTTCCCGTTTACCGACAACAGCATCTGTTGTAGCTGTACCACAGAGATGTTTCTCACTGATATAAGCTACACGTGCATTAGTAACACTTTTAGTGGTAAGCTCATAGTAACCTAAAAGCTGGGGGAAGCACCACGTTTTTCTGTAGACCACAGACCCTATCATGCTCTTGCTCTCTGCTTCTATCTCTGTATTTCTGTGATTATGCTACTTATCTACATAACTGAGACAAAAATAATGAAAGAGGAACAGTGTTTTAAGAAAAAATGGAGCTTAAAGAACTGGATTCAGAGCCGACCTGCGAAGGACTTGGGAATAATTGGTGGATGAAAATCTGAACGTATGACAGCAATATGTGTCTGCAGACCAGAAAGCCAACCCTGTCCCGGGCTGCCTCAAAAGCAGCATGACCAGCAGGGCAAGAGAGGGGATTTTCCCCCTCTACTCTGCTCTTGTGAGACCCCACCTGGAGCCCTGCGCTCAGTTCTGGGGCCAAGAAATACACAGACCTGTCAGAGCAGGTCCAGAAGAGGACCACAAGGATGATCAAAGGTCTGGAGCAGCTCTCCTGTGAAGTCAGGCTGAGGGAGCTAGGGTTGTTCAGCCTGGAGAGTAAAAGGCTCCAGGGAGACCTTACAGAAGCTTTCCAGTATCTAAAGGGAGCCTATAAGAAAGGCAGAGAGAGACTCTTAGCCAGGGGTAGTGATAGGGCAAGGGGGAATGGTTTTAAACTTAAAAAAAATTAGATTTTGATTAGGTATTAAGAATAAATTCTTTACTACAAGTGTAGTGAGGCACTGGCACAGGTTGCTTGAAGAAGTTGTGGATGCCCCATCCCTGGATGTGTTTAAGGCCAGGTTGGATAGGCCTTTGAGTGGGTGGAAGGTGTCCCTGCCCATGGCCAGGGGGTTAGGATTAGATGATCTTTAAGGTTGCCTTCCACCCCAAACCATTCTATGATTCTTTGAACAAAATTCAGTGTTTCCAAGCAAGCACATTAAGATGGTATATTCACAGGAATTCAAACAAAGAAACAAAAAATAATGCATTACTAGTAACCCTAATGCATTTTAAAAGAATGAATGTGCTTCATTTGCAGAACATGTGAAAGAACACTTCCATGTGCTATTTATTGAGCACCTACAGGCTACAGGAATTGGCCAAACAACAGCCTTGTAAACGTCCTGCTGCTCCAAACCTCAGCATAAGGTGAGATAACTAGCCTCTTAAGAGAAATGTTGATAAGATCAGGAAACAGGGATATGGCAATAAAACCTGAGAGAAACACCACAGGACATCAAAAGGTGGGTTGCAAATAAGTTCTTCAAAGGCTACATACCACATGTAATTTGTGAAAAGGTACTTGCAGATAATTTCTGCATGAAACATATTTGGTGGAAGCCCAGCACCACAGCACAGGGAATTAGCTGGCCACCAAGCAGCACTGTGGGCAACTGGAATTGACAAACCACACAAATTAAGTGAGTGGATTTCTGCACCTACATAGTTTTAACAGAAGAGAACAGAGAAGCTCTTTGTAATGACCTTGCTTAAATGAGATAGTAACTATTAGTATTAATAACTACTGACATTGATTTACATTCAATAGACAATTGTGTAACATTGTTTTAATTATGCAACTATAATGAAAAACAGAAAGCGGCAAAAAAAACATCCCAGCTTTCTCTTGGCTTGTCAGTAGTTATTTGCCTGATGATTACAGTGCAGAAAGAGTAACCTACCTCAACTTTTGAATACCACTTTCCAGAAGTCACTACTAATCCCTACCCTAGCAAGGAAAGAAGTTTCTCTATGGAAACTTTGGTCTTGCAGGAAAAAGCACAGACACAAAAGACAGCCAGACATTAAGCATTTCCTAAAACCTTCTGCAGCATACCTAAGCCTGAAGTTAATGAAGTACTACAAAAGTCATTTTCCATCTGAGTTTGGTAAGTGGCTGAATTTCGTCTTTTAACCTGCTCCAAATTTGCTCTGAATCAGTATGTCTTATTCTAGATGGGCTAATGCTCATTCTAACAGGAGAAGAAAACTATTGCCTTCTGCATGAGCAAGCAAACCTCTCCATGTTCTCACTTCAGGCTGTTATTTCCAAAAAAGCACTGCTCCTGCACAAGCAAAAAGCAACTAGGAAGCTTATGGTCTGCTGCCAATACAGAGCTTGCCACAGGCTATGCCTGTCAGTACCTTCATTTTTATTTCTTAAAGAATCAATGACTGAAAGACCTCTCAGGACTACACCCCTAGACAAGTTTAAGCAGGCTTAATCATTGTCTCCTAAAAGAATTTGTCTTCATGTACTTTAACAATGGGTTCAACACCTGGCTAAAACCGCAGGCAGTGAACATATACATGTTAAGATTATGAAAAAATCTATATATAAAACTATGTGAAGGGAAGGCCATGAGGTAACCCTTAAAATGGACAAAATTCAAAAGCTTTCATGCACAAGAATTTATATTGCAAATGTCAGATACAAATAGAGCTCCTCGGGGACAAAACTTACCTACATATCAAGCCACCGTTATAGGTAATCCTTCTTTCAAAAATAAGAGCAGCAAATACCACATACTCCTTATTCAGAAGTGGCATGCTGTTTATCTTTATTCTTATTCAAAGTTCACATTTGTCATACTAGTGAAAATTATAGCTATGCATACCATATATAAATGTGGTGTCAAGAGTTGGACTTGATGATCCTTAAGGGTCCCTTCCAACTCAGGATATTCTATGATTCTATGATAAATGCCTCACGATGATGATGTGGACCTTTAGTTATCAAATTAATTGAGTTAATCTTATAACAGAAAGATCATACCTTATATAATGGACGCCGGACATCAATGGGACAGTTCTGTATAACTTCATCAACTACATCCGAAATGGATTCCATAAAATCAGGATTAGCAAACTAGAATCAAACAGAACAGACATTGTATATTTCCTTCCAAGAAGGACGAAGAAACAAAAAGGCAGAAGTGAGACTGTAGAGCAATTTTGCAATAGCACTTTTAAGGGTGATGGGGGAAATAAAAGCCAACATTACTGCTGTTCACCAAGCATTCTACATTATATCAAACCCACTTCTACACCGAAAAAGGAATTCTTATTTCCCTTATAGAGAAATTCAGATTCTCTTCCTTGATCATAAATTCACTGTTCAAAAATCTATGCACTAGGAGCCTACTACTGCATGTGACGTTAAGTCTGAGTTCTCCTGCAATATTAAATAGGCTGTTACTGCACAGTGAAGTCACGTCTTTCCTTTTAATAGGAATCAAATACATCAGTGCGCAAATCAGAATGTTCCATGCAAAAGATTTCATCCCTACTAAAATACATGTTATATTCCCACAAAAAAGTCTCAGGCTTTTTTTGGAGGGGGAGAGGGAGAGGCTGTTTTGTTGTTGTTGTTTCCGCCCCAAGCACAGAAAAGTCTCAAATACTCAAACAGACATAAATGCACTAAGTTCGGGGTGGAAGCCCCATCAATAACAATAACAAATATCAGTAGTCCAGTGCTAACTTAATTTCTGCATTTATAAATACTAGAAAGTCAGAGTTGCTAATGCTAGCAAATAATCTTGGACTACTGGCCATTTTCCATTTGTTAATTTAATACAAATGCTTTTTTTAAAAAAGAAAAGGTTGTAGCCTAGGTTTTGCCCTTTCAGAGATAAATTTTTGAGTAATTTGAAATATTGAGAAATACATATTATTTTAGGATATATTATTATATAATTTTAAGACTCTCCCAAAGGTACAGAAACTATTTGGGATTTATATCCTAAGCGAGATGAAGTATGTAACTGGATGAATAACAAAAAGCCAACACACAAAGTATACATTGAACTGAAAGAGAAATCAGCAAAGGCAATTGGCTTGGAGATCAAGAGCCATAAGAATGATTTGAAAAACCCCCAAGAAGTCAAGCTAATTTCCACTGTAAGAATTAATCATGCAAGCTGTTAAAACATTAAGATACAAATTAAAAGAGAATAATGAAAAGAAATGGCATTGCTTCACATGAAGAGTTCTCATCTGAATGAACTACAGTGAGAAACCTTCTCCCAACCTCTCTGGTAAGTATACTCATAAAAGAGCAGGGCAGAAGGGTCATGTAGAAATTAGCTATGGCATCCAAAGCAGAGCGTAACATGCTCCCAGAAAGGAGACCAGAGAAATAGTATGTGAAATTACAGTCCAATAGCAAATACCATATGGCTAGCGAATGACAAGTAAAATACCTAAGTCTGTAATACTTATTTTACAAGTAGAAAAATAATTTGAATTACTACAAAACCCCAAAGCCTAACTTCAGGAGAATTACAAAAGTTTTTCTAAAATCTTTTAAGACAGAGATAAACTGAAAATAGGATCAGATGACAAGATGGCTTTACAAAAGTTTTACCTAGCTAACGTGATACCCTCTGAATTGAGGAGTTAATGAAGTCCAGCGAGAAGTTCTTTTTGGATGCAGTACATATCATCTACTGTGTTTTTCTTGTATAGAAAGTCAGTTTTTTTTTTCAATACAGAGCCAAGAAACTATCAAGAAATGAAGAAAATGGAAATTAGTCCTTTATCCTACTCCTAAAAATCTTTGTGGGACTATGGAAAAGAGAAACTATTAAATCAATGTCTGAGATGGGATTCTATAAGAATCACATGGGTAAACAGCAGGGAGGAGAAACTATTTAGCCTAGAGGTTTAACAATGACATAAGATTAGATGCCTATAAATTGACCGCAAACAGATTAAGGCTGAAATTTAGACAAAAGGTGAGAGAATGAGATTTTCAAATGCCTTTCCAATAGGAAGAGGATAGACAAGAAGAAACTTCAGTGTTAATACTGACTTGATTAATTTTTAATAGTTTTACAGACTACGGTTGTCTGCAATAGGCTGAATAGAAAGGACATGCTCTGCTATGCTGTAACATAGTAAAACTTGATTCTATCTTCTCGCAGAATATCACATCCTGAAGTTCACTCAGACTGAACTACCAAAACCAGACAGACTAGGTACTGTAAATGTTTCCCTAAATACTATTGTGTTGCTTATTACCACACCAAGAGATTTCAGTGGACTTCCTCAGGGAAAAATTTAGCATATATGCTTTACAAATTGACTTGATCAACAGAAAGTACAAAGAAGTCAGCGTCCAAGAGTTAAAATATTAATAGTGGAATGCTACCATGCAGAGCAGCGCCCAAAAGGACTAGCAACATAACAAAATACACAGCATAAAAGCATACTAGTTTAAACCTGTGCTTAAAGAAAGAAGAAAAAAATACCATATGAAATCTGCAAGTTCAAGAACTTTCTTCTCAATTTTAGATTGCCTTTAAAGAAAGAAAATACGAGGCTTTATACGTAACATGAGACACAAGAAAATAATGACCCACTGTGCTCATGCTTTTCTGTGCTTTTGCTACCTGAGACTGTACAAGGCTCGAGTTAGGAGACTTACTGATAGCTTATTTCCACGTGATGGCGCACTTGCGTCAAAAATCATCGTAACTCCCTCCCGCCCCCCCTGCACTTTATTTACACAATAAAGTGTCTGTAACTTAATACTACTAGTACCTACTCTTACTTCAGAATGATACTCTTACCTCAGGATGAAAAAAAATTTCAGGTCCAAGGAACCTTTCATAACCAACATCTATAACAAACTTGTTTTTGTTGATTGCGTTGATGCCAGTATACTGTTTGATCCATTTCCGTTGATCTCCATCGTATTTAGCAAATTCTTTCACTATGTCAGGACAAATGTAACAGTATTTCTCCTGTTAAGAAATACCATGCATTAAAAATTGACAAAATAATTATTCCATTATTGAATTACAGTGTATCGCAAATAGAAAAACAAAAATTTGCAACCACTCTTACAGATGGGGCTGTTCAACAGATGTTTGTACCCAAATGAATGCTGAAGCCTCAACCACCCAAGACAACAACACATATTCAATAAAATTCCACACCAACTCATCTAGATTAGTCTGTCTCAAAATGAAAGTGCCATAAGCACTAGGTGCGTGACAACAGGGAAATTCAATGGCAAGCTTTCATGGCAAGACCAGACCCATACCATCAGCCTACTGGCTTATTTATTAAATTAAAAAGCAAATTTTAAACAAATCTCAAACTTAAAATGTTAATTTAATCTGCAGAACATACTCAACTCTAAAGAGTCTAGCATGAAGATTTCCTTCTTCTCCTTCCCCTGCACTTGATTGGACAAACCAGCAGAAGCTTGTGTAATTACAACACAGTGCCTATATTTGCATTTTTAAGTGAGCCACCGGCAACTTGTTAAAGCCAAAAAATTAGTTCAAGGAATTTTATTTATATATTAAGAGCTAAAGAAGGGTGTACCTTTATGGCTTTTGCTGTCTCCAGAGATTGTTCAGGAGGAATTCCCACTTCCCTCTCCCTTAGGAGCTGCTGAATAAAGTAAGTGATATCTCTACCTGCAATAGGAATATGTTTGATGCAACTTCCAATTACGTAGCCTTCTGCCTATGTGGGAGGAGAGGGAGAAAAACAACAGATAAAAATACGTTTAGGCATACTCATACAGTGTGGAATACCAACAACTAACAGCAAAACTATCACTCATTTCCATAATACATTACTTTGATTTTTAATCAAAAAGTAAAACCTTGAAACTTTAAAAATGACTATAAGAAGGTACAAGCAACCCTCTGCAAGGTGGGTATTTTTATTTTAAAAAAACTTCATTACAACATATAAACAGAATCTAACTAGATAACAGACACTGAAACACACAAGCAGTAGACAAAAAAACACTTTGCACACATTACAACCCAAAGCCTGATCAGGTCTTTTTTTTCAGGCACAAACTGAAAAGATAACATAATATGAATAGACTGTTCATGTCCTGTGTCATAGTGAAGAACGAATAGGAAAAAGTATAAATTTATTAAAATGTTAAAAAAAAAAAATCTAATGAAGAAATATCTAACAATAAGTACAATGAAAACAAGAAATCTATTTGTTGATTTTTTTCCCATGATGTATTGACTGAGAACACTGGTATTGCTGAGCCGACACTATTTCTTATATTGCCTTTTACATATATTTCTTCAGAACTTCATGTGTTTAATGTGTTTTGTCATATTTTCTTTCCTAATATTTCCCAGTTGAAGCCATTACTGGTATAACCAGATTAATACAAAAATGCAAGAAATTAACAGGACTCAAACTTTCATTTCTAAAATAACTGATCATTCAAGCATATACTATATGCTTCAGAAAAAAAACACTGTCATCAACAGAACAGATATTTGTAATGCACAGATAATTGGGTATTTTTAACATCTTAACAGAATTAAGCCATCTGAAATCAACCACATATATATGAACATGCATTTGTACAAGCTTGCAGTTGCTTCCATAGAATCAGGGTTCATTAACTTCCGAAACACACACACAAAAAAAAAACAGCTACACAACACAAAGTGCAGGACATCAAAAAAAAAGTTTGGATGTCTCACAAGAAGCATGCTAGGCATGCAGATTTGACCCAGTGATATGCATTAATACTGAACAGAATTGAGGCATCACAGTAACGCAATACAAGGAGTTACATAGAAATAGTCTTTAAAGGATGGCTAAATGATTCCTTACTGTGGTCTTCATGCAGCCTGGACAGCTAAAATAATCCCATAAATGATAAATAAAGCCACCTAATAAAACACAAAGTTTGCAAAACCTCCATAAGGGAGGAAAAAAAGCCCGAACAACCAAGCACCTCTAAATTTTTTATAACAAAGTTCACTTTGACAGTTCTAATTTTAATCTATAGAAAATAAACTGTATGCTTGTCGAAATGACCAATATTTTCAAAATGCACCCTGCTACATACCACAGGAATCACATGGGTCACTCCGTCACCACTGTCAATGACGATTCCAGTCAAAGTACGTTCTCCAACTTGCCGTGATGTCCAAGAAGCAGCTAAGGCCAACACTGCCTATATGAGAAATAGTACAAATTTAGAGGCAGGTAGAATGTGATCATTTACAATCTAAGACAGTAATGTTTCACACATTATAGACATGTGCATGTGGAAGACAATACATACTGCTGCTATACTGTACTTTAGAAGGATATATTCACTTTGTTCACCTGAACAGCAATGTAAAGTCCTGGTATGTTGAATGATTCAAACATTATTTCTGCAAGATACTCTCTGTTTTCAGGTGTATTCAGTGGAGGTTCTGTCTGGAGAAAAAAAAAAAGAAGAAAGAAAGAAAGAAAGATTGAAAAAGCTCTTCAGCAGTGTCCTAACAGTTAACGTAATGACTAGCTCAGTATGCTAATAAACTTTTAAAATTCTTAATGAACTCAGAAGTCTCAAACAAGCTCCAAAGCTAAAAATACATTTTCATACAATCTGGGGAGAGCAGCAAGGAGGTTATCTTCCACA
The DNA here is from genome assembly GCA_011075105.1 of Heteronetta atricapilla. Lineage (NCBI taxonomy): Eukaryota > Metazoa > Chordata > Aves > Anseriformes > Anatidae > Heteronetta > Heteronetta atricapilla. The sequence continues at coordinate 7,388,931 of CM021732.1, read as the reverse complement.
ACAGAAGATTTAAATTAACTTTTCATAGGAAATTACAATAAATGTTGTTTTGTACCATACAGTCTCACTGTGGCTAGAGGAGTGGCATCATTTCAACACCCAAAGAAAGGAGATTAATGTGTTAGAGTAGCACAGCTGATTTCAGAAGGACTACTCACAGGAAAAAAAAAAAAAAAAAAATATTCAATGCTTAAAAGAAAAGGGAGAAGTTTAATCATATATGATAGGAGCAGACAATCGTTCAATCCGTGCAAACTATTAAATGTTTTAAAATCAACAAGTTTAAAGCCATTAGCACCATCCATTTAGCTAGTCTCAAAATGCTGTTGGATTTTGAGGATGCAAAATAAAAGTTTGTCACTGCACTGCTGAAGTTTTAGATCTATAGTGTATGCCACAGAACCCAGATCAAGGAGCACAACGTGACAGAAGTCAAGGTTCAGGGGAAGACCTCCGTGTTCAGAGCACTGAGCAGCTGTGGGCTGAGACACTGTCACACTCGCTTGGTGCTACAGAATAGGATGTGCTGGAGATGTGGGATGGCTACATGTGGCCTACCCTCAGTTTTAGCCAGGCAGTGAGAGATACCGTACAGTTAGCAGGAGGTGGAATTTTTGTTCAACTACTCTAACATAAGATACCCAGGGAAACAGGGGAGTCCCCATCCCTGGAGGTATTTAGGAGATGTGTGGACATGGCACTAAAGAACATGGTCTAGTGATGGAACTCAGTACACCAGGCTCAAGGTTGGACTTGGCGAAGGCCTTTTCCAACATAGATGATTCCATGATTCTGAGTCATGTCCAAACTAGAACCAACAAAGGGCTCCTTTAAATAAAAAATCTAGAGATAAACTAGGCATAAGGGCAAATGAATATAAAGAATAATTTTTTAAAAGCCTATTGCAAACTGTTAAAAACTAATATCCTCATTTGATCTTTAGGAGGAATTTTCATACATTTGTGCTTTACCACTAACATATGGTACTCTATTAAGCAAGAATATCCTCTACTACATCATAAAGTCAGCCAATAGTTTCAAATAGAATTCAGTTTAAATAAAGTAATTAAAACCTTTCAAAAACAAAATCCAACCTTCAGTAGCCTACATCACAAACTGAACAGAATTTGGTTCCAATGCACTTTCACAGATATTTTTTCCAGTTGATGAAGAAATGTAAGACGTAAGGAGAAAAACCCTCTAACAGAGCTTGGAATTGGAATACTGGATGCTTTCGCTTTGAATATTATTTAGTTTTCCTCTTACAAACATATTATTGGAAAAATGTTTTGTTTTCCTTACAAAAAGGTTTTCTTTCCCCAGCCTCAATAACTCACCATTAAAAAATAGTGATCTTCAGGTTCAGCTCGTAGGTATTTAAAAATGACCTGCTCCATGAATCTCTCCATGAGGTCCCAGTCTTCGACAATACCATGTCGTATAGGCCACTGAAGCAAGAAAACATGTCAACCTTCTAGACCATATGAGAATAAACAAAACCAAAAATAGCAACATTGGAAGTCCGCTAATCTTTACATCTTCTGTAAAAATTAAAATATCTCATGTTCACATTATCAAATCCTCTATTTTCACTTTAATTTAGAGTTAACTACTTCAAGTTATCTTGTACCCTCAGGTAATTCCAATTGCAATTTTATGTTGCAGGACAAACACAACTATGTTTAAACCCACTATTGTTTTGTAGCAGCACTGTATTCCTATCTCTTTTTGTATCAATTTTATCATTTAGAAAGTTGAAAATCATACTCATATTCAATATGTCTGCCAATCTATAAAAAGAAATAAAGACCATATAGGCAATACATTTTTCAACATACAATCTGATATTTTTACATTTTGTTCAATGTTAAGAACACAGATGACATTTAAGTAATACAGTAGGATGCATTATATATGATTTTTTCCATATAATTCATAAGCTGTTAACATCTTGTAAGTACAACAAGTCCTCTAGTAGGATATGGAAAATATGATTCATACAGAAGCCACACTGAAGACAGCCTTCCGCAAAGCGATTGTGACACTCCCTGAAGCAAAAGTATCCAACACGTTCCCCAATTCATACACCACATTAAAAGGATACACTTTTAGCAAGAACTTAAATATTTGGTGTTAATGACTATTTTAAGAGTGAATCATTTTGAAAACTGAACAACTGCACTGTACAGTGGATATTTACAGAAGTTGTCAAGCACCAATCACACAGGGCAGCACTAGTAAACACATTGGAAAGAGGGAAGGCCAACAAACTAAAAGCATGCAGTTGTTAAAATGCCACAAGAATATTTTACAAGAAAGCCAATGTGTTTTTTAAATAGCTATCTAAAAGGTCTAGAACAATACATAGTAATAAAAAAGTGCAAATTTGAGAAGCCTTCTGAAAAAAATACTGAATATTTTCTTACCTTTGTAGCATAGGTAGGTTTATCTATGGCTTCATCTCCTATGAAAAAGTCCAGATCATCAACACCTTTCATTACCCTCCTCTGAGCCTGGTCACCTACTTTGGCTGATTCTCGGATTGCAATACCTTAAAATAAAATCCAAACAAATTGAAGCAGAATTAAGATAGCTAAAAATAAAATTGATATGCATTTTTTAATTAAGGATTCTTTCCCAGGAATAAAAGTTGGAATATAGAAAGTATAGTTGCCAGAAAGCTGAAATTGTATGTATTGACAAACCAATATAGCAGAATTCATTCTCATCGCTCTCTCAGGTAGGATTTTGGTCACCTCTGTCTCATTAAAGTAAATGATAACTCAGAACAAATCTCAAAAAATGCATTTTGTTATGGACTACAACAGTCACTAAACTTGCACAAGTGTAGCACTCCACCAGGAGATACCCTTTAAGTCAGCAAGTGACTTTATTTTCTGGGTTTCAACTCCAAGAATAAGGAAAAGAGCATAGGAGAAGAAAAACTATGTACTTCAGAAATAAGTATTGGAGTCATTATCCCCATCGGTGAGAACAAGAAAGCAGGGAGGGGAGAAATCAATTTGCAGTGCTACAAAAAAATCTTTGGAGACTCTCATGTGTCCCATTATCAGCCTGCAACTATCACTAAAATTATTAGATGGCTGCTATAGGCACGAAGATGAGACAGCAAAAAAGAAAATCTGGGGCAAGCTATAAATAAAAATGGAACGAAGTACTGTAAAACACTGCTTATTTAATCACAGAGTAGAAAACACACAGTAGACAGGCATCATCCACAAATATACCAAACAGTATCAGGTTTAACAAAAATTAGTGACAAGCAAACAATTCTTTCAGAAACACATTCAAGCCTCCACACATGATCTCAGCTTTATGTAACAGTATTTAAAACAAGTTCATAGGAAACACTTGCTATCCCAGATCTTTAACCTAAGACATTTAATTTTTTACAAAAAAAATTTACATTAGCAATTTTTACGTTAGATTTTTTTTAAAACGATACTTGAAATGGTTAGACTATAACCAGTAGTTTGAACCCCCCCATTGCCCCTTCCTTTTTTTTTAATCTTTATACCTTCTACTGTGAGTACTCAAAAGGCAGGCTAGGTACTTTAGTAAGGAGTTCACTGATGAAGTTCACAAAAAGTAAAGGCAGTGTTTAGCGTAACTGGAGATTAATTATGAGACACTAAGTGCCATTAGGGAACTAACTACGTAATCAGTGCTACAATCTATACAAATATAGAACATTTGAGAGGAACTTTTAAAACTACAATTAAAATCAAGAATATTGAAAATGTGTAACATTTTAATTTAAACAATTCTAACATAGAAAACAAATTACAATAGTAATTCTGCTAAATAAAACAAATGGGTAACAACATCTGGTTTATATTTGCCCACTAAAAATGACCATTATCTAGGCTTTTTTTGACTATTGAACTGTCTGAAGCCCCAGACAAACGTAAATAAGGCCGACGCCACCTGCACTTCAGTACTTAATTTGATAGGAAACCTTTCCCAGATTATCCGGGCAGTAACCATGGTGTCAGGTAGACAGGAGGTGAGTTGCATTCTGCCTACTCAAGAGTCCTGGCAGAAAAAGAATGGAGATAAAAAGGAAATAGGACTGGAGGTCTCTTCATGTTTGTCATAGCAACCAAGAGCTGATTTAATGAGCAACAGTCGTAGCTAACTGCAAACAACAAGTTCTGTTTAGCTACACTCCAGCCAACGACACTAACACAGTGAATATCACTTCCCAGATGGACAAGAGACTACAAAGGCCAAGCTGGGAGTTGGAAAGCAAGCCATTTATTCACCGAAGGGCTTAGTAATAGGCAGTGTACGTTGAGTGTTGGAGGGAAAGAAATAGAAAACTACTCACATGATGGAATAATGAACTGAGGTTCTGTATTCCCTGCATAGCCAAGTTTGGTGTACCTGGGAAAAGAATGAACAAAATGTCATTAGATGCATTAGATACACAAGCAAAAATTCACAGCACTTCTCATACTGAAGGCCAAACAAGCACATAACACGTCTATATTTTCTAGGTTATGCTTTCAAGTGTAAACCTGCTGAGAAGAAAACTCTGAGGTGGTAAATATTGTAGGTGCTATTTTTTAGACACTTTCAGCTTTTCCTGAGATTCTGGGAGTGGATTTTCAAAACCATGAAATCTGAACATTCAGCTCTTACTTTCTCCATCCCATTCACCAACTAAATCTGGGCAGGCCACAATGTGATTAAAGGAAGATGGAGATCTTACCTTTCAGAAAGCTAATATAAGCGAAGTAGTCATGAGACACAGCATATTTAATATTGTCAAAAACGGGGAGAAAAGCTGTGCCTTACGTACAAACCACAGTTCAGAACTCCAGTTTCCAACCCAAATCAACTTCTTTTCATGCCTTGCACAAACCACTCACTCTGCCACAGGTATGGTATGGCAATATATACATACTACACAGAAGCAAGCAGGCATTCATAAAACACAGCAGATGGTATGAAGCATTGTCTGTCTGTCTCAGTATACATATATTTATCAACTAAAGTATCAAGAGGGGAAAAAAAGAAACAAGTAACTTGGGAAGGAAAAAAAAAAAGGAAAGAAAAGAAAAGAAGGAATTTTGACACAAAACCTGAGATCTCTGCATGACATTACTGGCTACAGGCTGGCTCAGGCTTTTAGCAACTAGAAATAATTAACATCCCAGACTATGAAAAACAGCTCTAATCCCTAAAATAAACAAATACATTCAGGAGCAGTTTCAGAAAAACAAAAATTATACCAGAGACTGAACTTTTCCTCCAGTATTGTCATTAGACTGATACAAAGTACAACAGCAGCAAGATGCAAGGCAATAGCATTACTCACATCCAGTTTTGCCCTGAAAACCTAAAGCCCCCAAAACTTTAAATAAGACCAATCACAAAATCACAGCCTAGGTCCTAAAGCGAATTTAGGATCTTCATCTGCAGCCTGCTCTCAACATTTGCAAACTACATCCCTAAAACCAAAGGTTGTTTTTTCATTAACAGATTTGAAAGTAAGTTCTCTTCATACAGTATATGGCATAGAAACACTCATTAAGAGTCAGTTTGCTTAGATAAAGAAATTAAATCAAAACTGAATTAGCAATGACCTTGGAATTTAAATGTTGTATTTTCAACGTCTCTTCAAAGCTGTCGCTTCTGTAGCCTTCAAGTAATCTTTAAAAAAAAAAAAAGCCATTTCCCCCAAGGCTAAAAAGACAAGGACTGTGTTTTGGGGGCAAGGGTTTGTTGTATTTTTAATCATCATTAGACTGAAAGCATATGCCTGTATAATCCAGAATGTTTATGAATACTTTCTATGGCTCTCAAAAGATATAATCATGGCATTAAATTAGACTGATTTGTAAAGAAGGCCATTACTAGCAAGAATTCTTCTTATGATAATTACTGCTTAGTTTCTGCACATTTTAGAAAGAAGCCCACCTTGGGAATATTGCTGAAACGTACCAAACAACAAAGCAGGCGTTACACTGGGATTTAAGATGCATTACAGGATACTTACTCTTCATTTGTCTCTCTGAAAGGGGTTTGGCTCGCATGCCCTTAACGGCATCCAAGAAAACCATTTTTGGCTTCAGAAGGCCTACGTCTGAGCCTTAGAAATGGCAGTCAGGCAGAAGCCTCATGAAATTATCAGTCATACCTCAGCCCTCCAAGCCCCACTGACACAAAATAAGTCGATATATACATATATACACATATGTATAAGCATATAAATGTGTATATATAAGCTTTTTAATATAATTTATGTGTGTGTGCAAATTAAAATTAAAAGGTTCCTGCAATACAACCCAACTTATTTCTTAAGCTAAAAGCGGCCCAAAGGTGAGTTCAGGTTGCCATCTTTTCCCTTTACAAACGCTTGCCAAACTCACAGAGTCAATCACAGTATTAAAAACAAAACACCCTCAAAGAGCCAATTGGGGGCAGCAGCCTCTAAAAACGCTACCTTATAACCCAAAGAGGGATCAAATCCCACCAGAAGAATTACTTCAGCAGTTACCAACAGGCTATAGCTTTGTCACTAGCTGAATTTTCTCTGCTCCAGAAAAATCTCCCTGATGTTTTTCAGTATCAGTAGAAAGAGTTCCCTTGGAAGAACGTACCTGACAGAAGAGATCATCCGGAAAGGCTTCTTTTGCCTGCCATTAATCCATGAAGAATTAATATCAGAGCTATATAAATAACTGCATTTTCAATTTCGTGTTGAAGGAAGTGAAAAAAAAAATCGTGTTCAAAAATAAACCAAAAAAACTATTTAGGACCAAACAAGACACAGAGACTTTCCAATGTCTGTGGCATATTTCAGGTGTTTTGATAAAACCACATGAAAGGGAAACTCAAAGCGCTCTCAAAGCCACCAAGGAAGAAAAATTATGCAAATGATGTTCCCTTTTCTTACCCAGACCACTCGCTCAGACTCTTCTCCTGCCCAGCAGGACCTGAGCACATCCCACCTCCCAGAGCAGAACCCAAGAGTCCATTAAAGCGTTGGGTGACCCACTTTCAGGACCTCCTACAGACCTTGCTCCCTTTTATACAAACCACTTGAATATTCATCGACCTGAAAGGCTCTGGACTTAAACAGTTGGGGAGGTTACCTGCTCTCCAGTCCCTTCTCCAATGAATATTTAAGCATCTGAAACATGTTTTGCTTTCTCCTGGGCAACAGCCTAGCAGACTAATGGTAATGTGACATCTCATAATCTGTAAATTACACAGACAGCTTTAGGGAATGCGTATGTCAATTTAATTTCATTAAAAGTAGCAGATTTATCGCTAGTGAGATAGGAACCTACTGGAAACTCTTCAAGACGCAACATATTGGAGACTCCATTAACGACTAGGAGAAATGTGATCCAATAGATGAAAGCTACATTATGAAAGGAGACATGAAGGAAATACTCAGTTTAAAAACAGTCACCTGAAAATCATGTATTGTTGAAACAAACCGTTTCTAAAAATTAACAAAGACATGGGTTTTAATACATACTATTTTCCCAGGTGATCAGTAAGTACACAAATCAGTTTGACTAGCTTTGGCATGAGGAACAGTAAGTCTAACCCCTGCCTCTCCTGAGGTCCTTCTGAAACACTAAAAGAAATCAAAAGAAAAATGAAATGTACAGGAAGACAACTGCAAAAATGTACAAGTAGACTAAACCTATAAAAGAGATATGGACCCCTCAGCCACTTTATAGAGGGATATATTTGGGAAATTTCTTACTAAAGCATAAGAACAACATGATTTAGGCATACAAGACCACAAACTCAAGCAGTTGCCTTATCTACCTCAAAACAGAAGACAGTGTTTCTCTGGACAACTTCACAGAAGTGCAAAGCCCAGCTGTGAACATTTTCCAGTTTCCTGCGGTTCTATTGCTTTAAAGGCTGGGACCAAAAAGCAGCGCGTTACATCCACAAACAAGCTCTGAAGAGAAAATGATGAAGAAAATCAAAAGGGCTAAGGGAAGTCCTGTAAAGAAACAAAAACTAGTAATAACTTCTGTAATGGGAAAACTTCAGATGATGCTAAACCTTAGCAGTTTTTACTTCCAGAACACCTGTCACGACATCCTGCCATAAGCAGGTTGTATTATCATTATTACAAATACGCTGGAGAAACTTGTAATGCAAGGTCCTCATCAAGATGTGGAAAGGAGCTTTTGAAATGAAGAAGGATGCAACAAAGCAAGGAGCACAAAGAAAGAAGGAATGCAAAGCAGAAAATATCAAACCCCAATCTATTATGTCTGCACGATTGAAGCACCACCAGCCACCACAGTAATAAACTACAGATTGGAGCTATAGCTTTGAGAGAATCTAGCAGGACTGGGGCCTGTGATTCAGACCTTCACGGGACTGAAACCCGTGATTAGGAACAACAGCTAATTAACCCATGCTCCTTAGACCCAGAACAGCAATTAGAAAAATGGCTGTTTGCAAGTCTCACGTGTAAAGGGCAGAGGTAATACTTGCATCGAGCAACCCATTTCACATCAGAAATATGTAATAGGGGGGTGAAAAATGTAGCTGGAACACTGAAAGATCTCTAGTAGCCCAGCAACACACACACAAAATTAAAAACAAATAAATAGACAACACTTACGTTCCCAATTTTTAGACAAGTTCAGCTCACTCCACCCAGAAAACAAGCAGTTACCTCTAAGCTGATCGGTAACGCTCTTCCAAGGTAAGTTTTCCTTACTAAAATAAAAATGAAATGACTCAAGTAAAATAAACCCAAAATAGAATTATTCCTCAGTGTCTTCAAATACACACAATGAAGAGAGGTATTTTGAGCCACCTCTGTTTTGCACACCCACCTACCAGCATGCTGATGTCCCCCCACTAAATGCCAGTTGTTAAAACCAGTCATGAAGTTTAAAGCTACTTAAAACAGCAACATCAGAGATGCCTGGGAGTCCTAACAAACTAAAAATAGCATGCCCTTCTCCACAAAAAGACCAATAGCAACACGTAACCTGACCGCCAGAAAAACCTCCCGCAAAGAAAGTGAAGACGTAGCGCATCAAAATTGGACAAGTCATTTGCAAATACTAACGGAAAAGAGCAATCCTATCCAATAAATTGTTACTGCGCTCTGCACACATTTGTCATAAATGGTTCTCTTTTCATTCATTAAGAAAAAGTCACCTAATAGAGGAACGTTAACCTGTTGCTATGACAATAAGTTTCTCACCAAAACCCTTTACCTATTTCCTATACAGCCTTTGCTGCTTTTTTGAGAAACTCCAGCGTTGTGCAGGACCGAGGCCTACAGCTGGTAAAAACAGCAAATTCACCCAGGCTTCTTATGCACAAAACAACAACAGAAAGAGTCTTTTCACAAACTTCTTAAATCCACTCACATGAAAAGAACAGGGATTAGTCCCCAGACAAAGCAGCTCATTCAGTACCAGTCACAGAAGTAGAAAAGTATATTTTATATACGTAACGTTCCACAGTGCATCTGCATATACCTTTTCATTTCCGCTAGGCTCTTCCAAATGTTTCATCTGAAAGCCTTTTCATGAATAATTTGAATGAATTGTTTGAAGCTTGTAGCCCAAAGTAGATTCATTCTAACAATAAGAAGGTTTTCAACCCACACAGAGGAAAATTCCAGAGACTGTATCGGTGAGTCAAGCTACTTCTTCTGGCTGCTTTTGTTCAGAATTTTATTTCTTCTTATGCTGGAAGATTGTTTCAGATTTAATAACTTCATTGCTAAAAGGTGTTCAACATTTTGGTGCTGTGCAGCAAAGCCAAGCAAACGTCCCATCAGCAGTGCCACCACATTGTCTCATGAATTAAGACCACATGGAGGCATGGAAATTAGAAGTCCACTTGGGGGAATATCTGAACCCTTTCTGAAACAAACTGATATGCAAGCACACACACATCCAACAATTTTTGCCACGCAAGCACTAAATAGATTTCAGAAACTCCAATTATTATTTTTCTGCGGGCACGCAGCAAGCTATTTTCTGTCCTTACTTATTTTGTACAACTCTTGGTCAGCCATATCTACTGTTAGTGAAAGAATGAAATCACTTCACAGACTTAGAGCAAAGGAGGTCCTGAAAAACGGAGATGTATTTTGTGCATTTTCTGGATTCTGTAGTTTATACTGTAGCTTTTGTAAGGGATTCACCTAGAGTTCCCCTTGCTTTCCAGGAAATCTCTTCAAAACTGCGAATCAATACTCCTGTAACACCAACAGCTCCGTGCAGAACAGATACTTAAAACATCTTCAGCAAATAAATACATTGAACCTGGGGAACTACCAAGGAGTAGCTAATGCACACGCAGAATCAAATACAAGATGAAACCCATTCTCTATTCTACTCCAGAAGTTTTCAGCTATGGACTCCAGTATTCTCCACTGAGAGGACTGAACTGTTTTCTAGTAACTTAAGGTATAAACAGAGACAGGACAAGAGACTCCTTAAAATTTTGTCACAGTTTAATGAAGACATACTTCAAAATACAAAACCCTTTTTCAGAAGAAGATAAGGTGACACCACATCAATGTAATGTGCTTCCTCTGGTTATCTCTTTTTTTTTTTTTCTCTTAATATGATGGCTCAGTTTTGGAAATCTTAAAGGTAAATTCCAAGCATTACATAAATTAAAATAGTGCAGCTAGTTCCCTGCAGAAGGAAAGTCTATTATTGTAACATATTAAGTAAGCAGTGACCCTGAGGCACAGCCTGACAGGTGAAGTTATTGGCTGAACAGTTACTCATGGACCGGTGTCTCCTCTCCTCCCGAAAGCTCTCCGTAACTGTTGGGCCAAAGGAAGGAAATTAGCAAGAGCACATTACATATCCAGTATCTCCTTTATTACCGCTCCCTCCGACACCTCCCACTCCCAAGGCACAACCAACTTGATGACTGGTCTTCTCTAGCCACAGACAGGTAGGTAAGACCTGTTCCTCTGAGAAGATAAATGCCTCCTCAGCACAGCTTCTGCAATTTAGATTCATTTGAGTCCTTGGAGCACTGAGAATTTCAAAACTCGTGACTTGGCTAAATACAGAGTACATCTCACATTGACTTGACAAGGGTTAAGAAGGGATGACCTAACACCAAGAAACAACACTAACATGATAGAGGTGGCTTTCCTCTCTCTGCTGGCTGAAGGCAATACCCCAAAAGGCTCAAGATGTACACTCCTTGAGGCACGATCTGATACAACTCCTCAAGGCCACCATGGTCCAGCCACTGCGTGCAAGGGAGATGCCACAGCGCATCAAGTACACCTCACCTGGCCCACGGTCACCTCTGGCGTGCAACTCCCAAGCAAGACAAGCATGGGGCTCCTCTCTCCACGCTGCCACTCAAAATGCCATCTGCATTTTTAGCATTTTAGCCCTGTGATCGTTTAAAGTCAGCAATAGGAAACTGGACACATGAGAAGCGGGCACAGGGAGATGGAGCATCGCCAGGGCGACACGGCCTGCCCTGCTGCGGCTGCCAGAAGGGAGGAAGGTCAGGAGGAGAAGGAAGGAGAGGAGAACGATGAGAAGGAGGAAGAAGAGGATGAAGAGGGGACCCGGCGGAGGGAAGCAGCGGCCTGCCCAGCAGCAGAGGGGCCCGCAGCGGACAGAGGGGACCGGGACACACAGCACGAGCCCGGCTGGTGACAAAGGAAATCCAGACCCGGAGAGGAAAAAAGACGCCCCGCCGCGTCCCCCGGCACGGAGCCCCACCACCTACCCACACGCGGACCGGCAGCATCGATCCCCCCGCCCTCCCCCTCAGCTCCCCACACTCACCCGGTGCCTCCGTCTATCACGCAGGGGGGCAGGTAGCTCGCCATGCTGGGGAGCCGGCAACGCGTGTCCTACACCACCACCACCCGGGCCGCCGCCGCCGGCTCCCCCCGGGCCGGCCCGGCTCGGCCTCACTGCATGGGCGGCGGAGCGGCGGCCGGCACCATGCAGCCGCCCGGCAGCACCGCCCCCGGGCCGCATGCGCCGCCCGCCGCCACCACACGGCGCGGCCCCCGCCCGCCTCCGCCGCTCGCGGGCGGCCATCTTAGGTGAGGGCGGAGGGGCTGACGGAGGGGCAGCCTCATGACCCCGCGAGGTCCGTCCCGGAGCTTCGTCGCGTTGTTACGGGCTCCAGAAAGGAGTGGAGGAGCTTGTCAAGGGCTAGGCATGGCAGCAGGGCTGTGGTTTTATTTCAGGGCTTGATGCCGTGGTGATTTCTGAGGGGTGTTGCACTTATCTCCCAGCTTTCTGAAGGGTGCCACTTCACCTCAGCAAGTACACGCTGACTGAGTTCATCAGATTAAAAAGCTTCTTTCAAACATGGCCACAAAGTGGGGGAAGGAAGGAAAGGAAAGGAAAGAAAGGGTTTGCCACCCCTCAGCAAGCATCACAGATGCTGCTGCCCTTCCAAGCAAGACTCGCCTCGTGGTTAACGTTTCAGTGATGGTGGGGTTTGCCCCCGGAAAAACACGACCATTTAACCACTCAGTTGTAAAAAACACAAAGCTGGGTTTCTCTGGGTGCAGGTGGCTGTGGCACAGCCCACATATCCTCTCCGTTGGCCATGAGCAGGCCCAGAAGGCAGTAAATTCAGACACAGGTCCCAACGATGCTTGACAAAAAAATAGGCTGCAACAAACATCACCTGCAAAGTTGTTGACACCCTATTTACATATATGATAATGTCTTCTCATACATGACTCAGCCGTGGTCACACTGTGTGTGCACGCCAGAAATAGGCCCTGCAGATGCCTTGACCCAAGCGTTCACCACAAGGACAAGTCTCTTAGCCATGAGGGTGTTGCTTCCTACCGCCCTGTTCCAGCCCCACATTGCTGCACAGAAGCTCGTACAGACACAGGTTGTACGTGAAACCATGAATGAAATGCATCCTCTGGGCCTCAGAAATGCCGTCTTTGGTGCCATAGCAGTAGACTGCGCAGACACCCTAGAGGGTTGTTCAGCCATTTACGCAAACTGAGCGCACTCGCTTGAACATATTTGCTCACTCCAGTCCTCCAGTCCCCGTGGAAATTTTGGAAGATAACAGAGCGGAGTGGAAGCCAGCCCAATTTGTTTGTTGGAAGGGCTCCCTTATCAGTGTGTTGAAATAGCTAACAGGCAGGCTCTAATAAGTAGACTCCAGGACTGGGGATTCAAGCTGGATGAAAGTCATCTGCCTCCTCTTCAGGACAGTCAAATCACATAAAAGGCACTGCTTCGAGATCCAGCAGATAAAAGAAAGAATATACTTTGTCTTCCTTGGCCAAAAGTTCCCCTCTCACATGCTGTTGCACAGTATGCTATGCTCAGAGAATATGCACTCATGCTATCTGGGCACACCTCTAAACTTTCTTACCATTTTCAACTTCACTTTTTTAATTTTTAATTTTTATTATTCTTTTAAAGAAGGTTCTCGCTGTGGTGGCTGATGAGAAAGCCTCATCTGGAAAGAGAGATATTGCCATGGCTCACATGCAGCCTGCATGTAGAAATTCAATTTGCAAACAGCTGCAGAGGTTTGAAACATTTGTGCCCTGCTGTTCTCTTCTCAAGCTGTTTATCATGCTCCCTGGGGCATTGATTACTACCCCCTAGCTCTCCCAGCTGTTTGCTGGTGTGCTCCCTAACCCACTTCAAGCAAAACCAGCTGAGATAGTTCAAACAGTCTGAATAGGTGCTATGAGTTAACTCAGTTGCTTGTGCCTGAAGTGGGTGAGGGAGCACTCAAACAAATTGCTTTGTTAGCAGAAGTGCAGGGAGGGGTAAAGCACAGTAACATCTTGAGCTGTTCCAGCTGGATCCAGAAAAGGACATCTGTCCATAGCCTAGGAAACACAGAGACAAGTCCATGGAGAACCTGGAACAAAAACTGTGCCATAGAACTATGATAACATACATCAGCTAGTGATCTTACCCAGCAGCAATGACAGATGTGAGAACACTCATCTGTCCAGGTGGTACATTAGAACTCAAATAGCTAATGACTATTTAAATGAAAATAAGGGTAATTCCTCAGGTAGAGGAGGAAGGAGGAGATGCCTGATCTATATAGCTTACTGATTGATAGATTCTTCTTCATCATTTGAAATATGCCATGGCTTCTTCTCAAAAAACAGCCATTATTATTTGTAGTTTCATGTTTTTAGCCAACAGGGATCATTACGTCCCATTACGTGGAAACCTTTTGCACAAAATAGGCCACAACAGTTTGTGCCAAGTTTAAGCTCTACTGAAAGGGAAATAAGACATCCAGGAAACTTAAGTGGTCTGAGTTTTAATATCTGAAGAGACTACCATGAGTTACACGATTGAAGATCCTTTAGATCAGTTTGACTACACCCCTTTTCAGCACAGCATCCAAATGCCTTTGAGGAACGTGTTAAGTGATGTGGCTAATATCTGCCATTCTTTCATTTCATTCTCAAAGGGAGAACTGCGTAGGCAGCAGATGGTTGTTTTTTATTTTAGGATTTTGTTATTTTAAAGTGTTGATGCTACTCTATGTTTACAATAAAGAAGGTAATCTAAAGAAGTGGAAGGTGTTGAAGTTTTGATAACCCTTAACTCCTGTGAGATTAATTCAACAGCAACAGGGCAGCCCTCAAGAAACTTTTCAGATAACTGAAATAGCGAGCCTGAGCTCAGCTATGAAAAGTCAGTGTGGAAGAGGAGGGTGGTTTTGATGCACTTGCACTAGCTTTGTGTTATTAAGATGAACTGCACATTGTGTTCTAAATCATGCATCTTAAAAGCTGATAGTGTCATATCCAGATATATCACATTGCTATTTTGGAGAAGGGGTAATGGAAACCCAGGTTCAGTTACATATGCAATCTGCCAGGAGGAGACAGGGTTCCTAAACAAAATGCATGCAAAAGCTCAGAGTCCAGGGACACTGCCAAATTAATTAACAATTTAACTAATTGCGTTTGCCTACCCTCAAATAAACTAAGCTACAAATAAGATTTTCTTTGCTTACATAACCTCTCCCCCTGCTTGAGATCAGCTTAGGTCAGCTCTTCTTCACTGCTGATCTGATCTGTAAAAGCACTAGGCTAACGTGGTGGTACTGATAAGACCTAAGATCTAAAGGATGGCACTGCTGGCACTTAAGTTCACATTGCCTGAACAGCTTTCCTTCAGGCTATATGTTTGTGTTGAATCCTAGTTGAAGGGATAGTTGCATTGACCCCATCACTGTTTTTTTAGTGGAAACCTTCACAGAGGCCCCCCAAGAACTTTCTCCTGCACCCCCCAGCTGTGTCCGTAGTATCTTGAATCAAGAATGTGAGGGTGAGCGAGCACTGTCGGCACATCCCCCAAAGGTTCTGTTCTATCCAGCCATCAGCCTTCATCCAAAATAAATTTCAGCTATGTATTTCTTAAAAGGCACTTCAAAATCTAAAAGTTCAATCTCTAAATGAATGGCTGGTCAGCATTGTTCCTCTAGACCTCAATTTTGGGCAAGTAGCAGAGAACTGTTATCAGATCATATTCTGTGAATTGCTTTTGAGTCATAAACCACACCCTCTTGTTTTGTTCATCTGATCAGCCAAAAACTGTGCTTACATATTGGTCACAAATACATAATTGCAGTATGCACTTGTTTGTTGTTTTGTTTTTTTTTTTTTTCTAACTAGCAAAAATGACAAGAACGTGTAAAAAGACTCACTTCAGAAGCTCAGAAAGTAACAGCACGAAAGACAGGTCTTTAATCCTCTGATCATCTCAGACATGAGGCCAGTTTAAGGGCAGCTGTTATGCAGTTGTCATCATACAATCACTAGGAAAGGTCACCAAGTAATGGTGTTCACACACTAGAAATCACAGAAGTATTACTCAATCACTGGGAAGTAAATTGCTGGAGAGTCTAAGCTTTTCCCTCAGCTGCAGCCAAAGAAAAAGGAGGAAAAAAGAAGAAAGAAGAAAAAACAGAAGCAAAGGGGGGAAACCAAGGAGCAATGACGGGTGAAGCAGCAAAGGGCTGGGGGGGTAAAAGCAACACAGCACAAATTATTCTTACAAAGATGTATCTGTAGAGCATTCATTAATCTATTGTATATTCTTTATATCTACGTAGGCCTTTAGCAGCTCCTTCTAAGATCATCTGGAATTTAAAGCACATAAATAGTCCCACTAAAAACAAAATTATCCGTATCCCTAAACTTATCGACCATGTAAGTAACTGGAAATTAGGGCCTAAACAAGCTTTAATTTTTTACCAGTTGACATTAATATGTTGTGGCAAGAAGCCACACGCTGCTTGTGTAAACAGAACAAAAAGTATTTGCTGTCTTTGAATTATATTGGGGTCTTCTGTTATGACAAGTTAAAAGAAAGTCCCTGGTTTGGTTGAGGGGGGACAGAGTTGTACATCTTTTGTAGAACAGGTGACTTATGTCTGAGTGTCTTTTTCAGTGGCTGCAGGATCCTTTAATTGCCCAGTAGGTGTCTGGGGGAACATCGCCATTACTACCACCAGCCTGCTCAGAAGAGGTTTTTGTGCCCCAGGTAGAATTTTTCTGTGCTTCCCAGGTTTCTAGTACATCTTCTGTGCTTTCATTTCATGCTAGGGTTGAACAGAATCGGAACCCAATATTCCTGTTGAGATTAAATTCCCAGCCATGGCTTTACCAACCGCTTCCTACCTTCCTCTTTGTATAAGCCACTCTAGATTTACTACTGGTGTATTTTCTTAAACCATGCACACTGATTTCCTAGCTCTCTTTCCCGAATGGCTACTGTTAATTTAGATCTACTCAGAAACATTTTGGATTCTATCTAATCTATTTTCTATTTATACCACATTCATCACCATGGTAGCTGAATGCCTTAGAAAATCTCTTTGAGGTAGAGGCTACGCAAAGCTTATTTTAAACCACTTATTTCTTTGCCTTTAAAATCGAGTTCTAACAACTTCAGTTTACCCCAGCTGAGAAATTACCCTTCTGCTCTTTGCAAGTAACAGTCTGAAACTTGAAACCAGTCCAGCATGACCTGGGACCCAGTTTTAGCTGGGAATATCAACCACAGTAACTCTGACAACTATTTTAATAATACCCTTTTATTTAGTTTTCTTACTCTAAGAGAAATGTTAAGCTACAACATTCATAATTAATGAAAGCAGTGGCTCATCAAACTCAAGCAAAGCAAGAAGGCTTTGAGTAAGTTCTTGTGTTCACTTGCACATCTTTTTATGTCTACCTTGAAATCTGGTTATTAACTATATGGTAAAACTCTGAATATATATGTGGATATGTATAAACACAATATGAATGATAAAACTGCATTACATGCTTTTAGAAACTAATACAACATCTTGTTCCATATACTCAACTTACTTTATGATGCTGCATCATGGAGCTTGCCAAATATCACACCTCTATCTTTAGAAATAATACACCAGAAGCTCTGGTTTTATGTCAGGGGATTTTACACCAGCACTTCTGAAGAAACTTGGAAAACA
Source organism: Heteronetta atricapilla (assembly GCA_011075105.1). Lineage (NCBI taxonomy): Eukaryota > Metazoa > Chordata > Aves > Anseriformes > Anatidae > Heteronetta > Heteronetta atricapilla. Next base: position 7,371,438 of record CM021732.1, on the reverse strand, counting down.
AGAGAAGGTCTAGCCAGTACCCAGGGAAGGTCTGAACTACTCTGTTCATCCTTATCTTCCTAAACAATGCTAGTGATACAATTAAAAATTGCAAATTTTAGGGGAAAAAAGAAGACTGCCCATATTGAACTTGGGAATAGCGTGAAGTCAGCTGTATCTTTCTAGTTCCTATATTAATGGTAGTATTCACCTTCAAATTCCATCTTTGAGTTTTTAATCTGGTATTCTTGAGAAAAAAGCTTATATCATCTCTCTGATGATTGCAGATAATCCTTATCTGCTAGACAACAGATGCATTACAGCCAGTTCCCAAAATGGCAATTCCGCCTAGACGGACACACACGCTAAAAAGATGGATTCAGACTCCCCCAGGGGTACACCAGGATGCAAACAATATCCCAGCTCCACGCTACATAAAACCTCCCCCACTAGGAGAAGGGCATCATTCAAAAGCAACTACACAAATATGTGCAAAAACTTCCTGAGAGTTCCCACCCTTAAAATTGCCGGCAGGTTCAACTAACCCACGATTACACTAGCTTGGAAACTGCCAATCTCGTCTCCTGTGCACTGAATAGAATGTTTTCTCTTCTTGCTGAGTCATTACAATATCAATCAAATGTCGTTTTTTTTCATGTAGTTTTTATCAAATCTCAAATATGTTCGTGTTTCGTGGCTTGGCGAGTTTCCCACAACATTCTGCTCACAAAGCATAGATCTGTGTGTCACAGCAATGCCATGTGAGATTTCATCTGAGGCCCTGAAGAGCTGTTGGTAATATAGAACCCATTTCTTCATAAAGACCATGAAGCAAACAAGAGATCGCAATGGTCTGATGAGAGCCAGACTTGACATCCTCCAGCCCAGCCTACCTCCGCAGACATGTCAGTTAGACTAGTTTGGACAGGCAAATTGTTTTGTTGTTGTTTTTTTTTAATACATCAAATGAGTCAACACATCAACAAAGCAGCAACATATTTTTCCAGTTACTAAATGCATTTGTTACTCAGCCAAACCAGAGATATCAAGAAGCCTCTCTGTGGAGACAAAGTCTTTGGTTCACCGAGTCACCACAAGAACCCTCATGCACAACACAAACATCATTTTGATCTGATGAGGCTTAACAAAAATATTTATTATAGCTATATATAGCTGTCCAAAATCATGAAGATCCAAGATGCATGTGACAGGACCTACCCAAGAGGCACCTTTAAAAGCAGCACACCATTCCTCGTCTCCTAACCCCCTGTTGCTTTTATCAAATATCTTTCCAAGTCTGTGTTTAACTTTCCCAAGCAGCAGAACCGTTTGTTGTAAAAAAGGCTTTTGGGGAAAATCTTGTGAATATTTCAGGTTGCAACAAGTCACGCACCAGCAGGGCTGTGAGGCTGGTACTGGCCACACAGTACTTTGAGGTGGAAGCCCAGCCTTCCACAGAGGCCAGGGGCTAATTCTCTTCAGTAACATGAAAACAACAGCACTTTTTTATTTTTATTTTTATTTTTTGCCAACAGAGGAATGAGTTATTTCCTCCAACAAAGGCCCTTCCACAAAAAGATTCACAAAAACTGGAGCTGGAGCTTACTTGTACCTTAAGCAAATAAATTTTGGGGAGTAGTTGCTGATGAAGAATTATAAAAATCTCGTTGGACTACCTCAGAGCATGTACTTTTCCATTTAGCAGTAAAAATGCCGATTAAGGGGATTAAGGGATGGTTTCTTTTACTTGCAGTTCACAGGTCCAACATCCAACAGCTGCCACCTACTGCAGAGCACTCAGATCTGTGGTAGTTCTGTTGACAACTGTCCATTGATTTACCCTTTCTTGCTTTTTTACCTCAAGCACCATGAAGTTTTATACCCACCTTATTTTTCTAAGTTATGCAAGCCCAGTCACCACCAAAACTTAGTATGTGTCTACATGAGATATCAAAGGAAACCCATCTTCCCAAACTAGTGTTTTCATCTCCTGCTATATGGAAAAACATAATTTTCTCAAATACTCTCTCCTCTCACCTCCCTTATCTCCAATAATGCTTCCATGCATTCAGCTCCAGTTTTTTTCTTGGGTTGCTATACACATCAACTAACAGACAAACTAGGACGTTTCCATAAGTTACAGGATTTTAATAATGAATTACAAAATGCTTTGGTACTATTGCTGTATAAAGCCCGAACCCCATGTTTCGAGTCTCCTTCATCTTCAGCATTTGTGAAAACAAAGACTTTCAAATCCACGGACCCTGGTTTCATGTAATGCCTTCACATACACCACAGAACAGGTCTGTTCTGCACCTGGAAAAAAAAATTGCAGCACCTGTAAACATTTGCAAACTGTTCCTGTCCTGCACATCTCAGCTTTGGGCAGCGGTGTCAACACAGCAGCATGGATCAGGCTGTGGGTGATGAACCAAGTGGGTGGCACTTCCTGTGATCTCTTCACTCTGCTTGTTGCCCAAGCAAAGCAGATCAAAGCCAAATCAAACGTATTCGCCTGTGCTACAAACAGACCCCCAGCAGAGGTAGACAAGCATGGCCACTCCACTGCTGGGTGAGTCCTTGCATACCAAACCTCCCCCTGCCTAAAATCCCACTCTGACAAATGTCAAGGCTTGTAGCAATTTTGCGGAGTAGCTAAGGAAGAAGCACTTCTCTGGAACTTGTGTGGGTGCTGCGACTTGCTTCAGTTATGTTTTGTTTTTGTTTTTTTTCTTTCTTCCTTCATAAATTTAGCTATCATTACAGTAGCTGAGACTATCACATGATGGGGTTGAAAATAAGAAAGGCTATCAGTAGATGTAAGCAATGAGGTGAAGATGCAGTACTAATAATCTCAAACTCTGACAACTAGAAAGTGAATATCACACGCAGACAAAATAAGCAGATGCAATCAAGCAGCTGTACCCTGTACAATAGAGCAAGCCTTCCATCTTATCTACTTGTTGCAGACCCACTATTACTTTTCCACTCAGCCAGGCATTATAGCTCTTTCAAGATATGGAATTGACACACACACACACACAAAAAAAAAAAAAAAAAAAAAAAGGAAAGAAAAATGTTCCTACACTTTGAAAAATGTATCTGCTTTACAGATGAAATATGAGATTAATGTAACTCGGGAGCTCACTGTTAAAGAGGGTGGGGCGATAGCTTAAAGATTATCCAGCAGTCACAATCTGCCCAGCACACAACAGAAACACAGCCATTGCCTCATCACTTTGTAAATCCTTACTTTCTAAACACAAAGTTGGGGCTGATCTCTGTGCATCACACCCCTCCTTTCCCTGCCCCCAGCCATTCTTCCTGGAATGAAAAAAACATAACGCAAAGGATTTGCTCCATATTGTATTGTACTTCTCTAACACAATTCAATTTGGGGAAAAAAAAAAAAAACAACAACAACAACAAAAACTAACTTAATAGCCAGAAGGCCAGATCCTCCACACATACATCATCGGAAAATCCCAACTTTATCCAATTTCAGGATACTCTCAGATAGTGATTCGAATCACAATAGTATCAAATACCTATTAGAGGAACTAAAATAAATGTTAAATAAAAACAAAATCAAAATCAGCTGTTGTCATCAGTTTAGAATACAAACTTACCTAGGGCTGGAAAACAAGAAGCGTGCAGAGCCCCTAACACTGTCTCAAACTTGCTGTGAAACTTTCATACTTCCTGCAAAACCCATCTTTGTATATCTGAGTGAGTCTTACACAGGCGCTCACTGCAGAACACACATGGAGAAGATAATAATCTTTTGTATCATAACTGAGGAGGGTTTTGTAGCATCCTCCTAAGATATGAAAGACCCAGATTCCTCTTTGCCATTGCTCCCATGTCTCAGCAAGACCTTTCAGTCATCAGAACACAGGTGCTCAGCCCCCATCTCATACATCTCCTACTTCAGCCGGAGCACTGAGCTGCTAAGAAGATAGCATTCAATGGGCCAGTGAGAAAATAAGCATGAATCTGACTCCTTACTCATCAATAGTAAGACCTCTAGAAGGCAGAAAGCTGATTCTCACTCCGGGACTACTTGCATTTTTCCATTTACAAGCCTACCTTTCATTACCTACCTTCCTAGAGCTCAGTACTCCTGGCCTGTAAGGGACAGAGACACCCACTGGGCAGTCCCAATCAAGCACCTAGTCCCAGGTACATCTTCATCCATCACTTCCCCTTCAGTAGCACAAGAGTTTCTCCCTCAGACCTCCTCATCTCATGGACTCATTACAGACAGAAGAAAAGGTATTGCCTCAGGCACTCTGAAATGCCATCTCAGCTGTTCTCACTGACTACCTGGAGACTCCCAGCACTTTGCTCAGCTGCTTGGGGTCACCACCTGATGGCCAGGACTTGGTCAGTAAGCATTTTTTCACCGTGCAGCAGCAGGGTATGCTCCAGTGTGACCCTTGGTTGTGTTTTACAAAGCACTCGTGCAACTTCAGACCCTCAGAGTAACTTTAGAGGTACCTCACTGAAAGTGCTTTGTGTAGCCTCCAGTTATTTTTTTAGGCCTAGAAGTACATAACACTGAAAAATAAAAGAAATATATTTAAATATTGATATACACATAAATGTAATGATAATATTTAATGCTAAAATGAAAGTTTTTGAGCACAATTAAGGTACTCCTGAACCAATGAGACATTTCCCCTTACGTAGATGGTTCTCTAATAGTCTCTTGGTTTCTCTTAGCAGTGCTCTTGAACAGTTCCTCCTTTTGGAGGTAACAAGGTTCAAACCACACAGGGCTTCACTAGTTTAAACCTGTTACATTAAATTGAACTATATGCCAAACAGACAAGGATCTAAAAGATCTTGGCAGGGCACTTTGTTCTAATTCCCCCTTCAACTCGCATCCCAGCCCCAGAATTAAGGAGCCCAGCGCTAAAGGCCATGAGGCGATTTCCTCTCCAAGCAACCTGTGATGGGGCAGCCTTGTCTCCATGCAGGTGGCAGGAAGAAGTAATCACAAGAAGGAAATCGCACCATAGCCGAGGAGCATTATTTTCAGTGGCTCCGTCTACTTAAGGAGTCCCTGCTTCATTCTTCCCTGTGCCCCCAGCCGACAGACCAGGCCAGGGAGCCGAGCTGGCTAGCCCCCCGTCCCTTCTTTTTGAGCCAGGCTTGTTTTCAGCCAGATCATCTCTCCCATTGCACTTCACCACATGTCCAAATGGTTGTGCCAGGGTAGCAGAAGGAAGATAAGGGAGCAGGAAGGAGCGGCTGGCCAGAGGAAGAGGTGAGGGAGCAGAAGGGATAGTTTCAGCAGGCCTGAGGCCCTAAAAAAAATAGTGCCTACCAGGATCAGGTAGTTTTAGGGTTCCCCTGCGAGGATGGTTCTTCCTCTGTCCTATCTCTGTCCCAGCACTGCTTCACTTGATAAACCTTTGTCTGCTGGTGGGTGTCTAATTCACTGCAATGGGGATCTACCACTGAGCTACACGCACTGGTTTCCAGCAGGAGCATGGCCTGCTAACAGAAGGAGGGTTTCAGGCAAACCCTGCCAGAGTCTCCTCCAGCGTGTTAGCCTTTGGGCCTTTGTATGCCTCTGACTTTGTCTTAGGGCACTAAACAGCTTCTCACCTAAAGCAACACTGAAGGCAGGCGTCCTGTTGCCTGCAGATTTCACACAGCCTCCAGCACAATCAGAGAACCTGCGAGCTACTCGGATATATTTAGAATCTCACATTGTCATTACTTTCATCCTACAAAAAGGAAGGAAAAAAAAATAGAAGCAGATGATAAATGCACAGCTGGAGAATGTCAGCAGTCACCTCGGCACCGACTGAGCCTGATGCACCTGTTGTTTAACTGAAAAAGAGTGGATAACCCAGAGAAAAAGAAAATCAAAATTTATCTCTCTTGCTGTGGTCAACATACAGCTGCCACTGTGAAGACAGCAATATTATAATCCACCAGCCACCATTTTCGGGGCCAGATTCTGAGGAGTTGCTGCCACTGAGGAGCCAGTGTGCCAGTGGAAAGGACACCAGCATGAACGGCATGTAATAAAATAACTGCACGTAATAAAATAACTGCACATCCATGGCTTGAAATGCCCCACAGGCAAGGCACAGAAAGACAACATGCTATGAGGACATGAGAGATGGGCCATAAAAAGTGATAAAAAGATGTAAGATAGCAGCGGCACAGGAGTCCATCCAGACATACAAAGGTCAATGCATAGTCATGTGTAAGCAGAGATGCTCATAATTAATGATTTAAATCACATTTGTTGGCTAATTACCTTGGATTGTGAAATGTGATATTTTTTTCCAAGACAGGGTCCCAAGAGAAAGAGGAAAATATCAAAGATGCAGATAAAGTTGGAACTCTGCCTCCAAATGATGATTCCACAATGGATCAAACTTATCAGGAATGCTTCCTTTTCATTCTCCAGGGCACTGATTTATGTCTGCATTAAAACATTTGCAGAACTGCTTGCAAGGAAAGCAAGCTGACCTATTTGTGTTCCCTTTCACTATTCCTGAGACTCCTCATCTACCCAGCTTTGTTTAAATCCTCAGAGGCACTTCATTTCTTGAGAAGTTGGAGAACACTTGCTTATAAACACTTTTAATTATAATTAGGGGTAAAATTACCCAGATCATACTATTTTTTTACCTGTATGCTATCTTTCAATTTAATTTTGAGGGTGGAGGCTACACTAGTGAAGATTTCTGCTTGTCAGGGCTTTGTTTGCCAAAAGCAAGAGGTAAAGGGGAATAGAGGGAAAGAGTCTGGATATTTTTTTAGTTCCTTTGAAGTAACTATTAGATTCACCTTGGAAGGAAAGAAAATATGACAGTCCACTGATGACTCCAGATAAGGGGGTGAAAAGAGCAATTCTGAGCCCCCTTGACTCTGTGACCGTCTAAATAATTCAAAACTTAATGATGTTATCCTTAAATTCAGATCTTTTTCCACCAATTTCAGTGATGTTATGCTCAGTTAGAAGATGGGATGTTAATCTTAGCTTGATGCCTGCAGCAACAGAAAGATTTGCTGGCAACTGCAATGCTCTCTCAGAAACCCAGTGACCTTTGTTAATGGTCGTAATGCATCAGACACCTTGCTCTTGATGCAGAGGATCCTTGTAATTATTTTTATTATGTCTGGTAACTTGTGAAATGCCATACGGACATGGAGAGGTTCCCAGAAATCTATGGTGACAGCTCCCACAAGTCTGCCACACCTTCCCAACTCACCATGTTGTCTTACACCATCTTCTTTGTTACTGACCATCTGTTTAATAAATCCACGCTGGTGCTTGCGTGCAGGTCTTCGGGAAGCATTGTAACACATCTCTTGCTGCAGATACTACCTTGGGCAAAATCACCCTTGTTGAAACTCTTATGGCGTCAGAGCATTTATACAAAAAATATTTTAGCCTAATGCAATTCCTTCACAAATCAAAGGGTAGAAACTGCTCTGCTTTGGGCCAGGCACAAATAACACTTTGGATCACCTCCGGATGGCCTAGCAACAGGGTGTTTTCTTCTGCACACTTCATTTGTGCTTCAGAATTGTAAGCTTTGTTTCTGAGACAGTAAATTTCACAGAGGAGAAATCAACCTTTTGAGATTAAACAGTGCTTCGAGGTCTCCCTGCAACTGGCTCTGTAGTCACTTCTGGCCAAACTAAATACAGGCTGCCAGCATGAGACAGTCCTGCCCTCCCTCACCTCTGGCTTCATGTTCCCATCTCCACATCAGGGAGCTGAGCAGCTGAAAACAAAGGCACACTGCTTCCCCTCGCCTCCATCAGCTCCCATCTGGCTCACAGGGCTGAGCTGGTTCACCCTCAACCGCTAGTACAGCACAAAGGAGGCAGCAAGAACCAAGAGCCCAGAGGGGAACGTCTTGCAGCAGCAGCAGCAGCTTGAATTTATGCCATTTTGAAGCATAAGGCAATTGCAGCCAAAGTTTCCATACTGAAAATCTGAAATTACTTAGATTTGTTTTAGTGAGGTGCTTCATTTTCAGAGTTAATGTTTAAATACAACCTTATTCACTGCTGCGATGCTAATTAAAAGCTATGGTAGTGGAAGAGGTGACCATGGTTTTTTTTGATCTACATTATCTGAGATAGCATTTCAGAAAAACCCATTTGCAGAGAAAGCGTGTTGTAATATATCTCAGTTCTAACCTTTTTTCAAATTTTTCTGTAAGATGTTTTCTTCTGTAAACTGTGTCTCAGCCAGTTTGTTCTACCTATGCACCATCAGAAAATTCAGGCTGTGACTGCTTATGTGAGAGCACAGATCATGCACCTGATGAAAAATCTTGCACTTTATATGTATATAGAATTCATTTTCATTCACAATATACTTGAATGTTCACTAAAATATTTGCTGCCTCAGTGAACATTCCTATTAGCAGCTTACTGTCAGAACATTTGCTGAAAATCAAGTATTAAAATAGGTATGAGCACAAGCAAAGTGAATACATCTAAAAATTAGAGAAATGCTATTTATCACAAAGTGACTTTTTTCACTAGTGTAACGATGCAGTGAAATCAAAATACAGGACAACATTCTCAAGCGACACGAATATTTTGTTCTACCCTAATGTAATATAGCCGTAGATGGCTATTCACTTTTACATACACTAGGAAGAGGTTTCTATCCTAGGGGAGTCTCAAAATTTCAAAACCAAAAGAGCAAAGTCTTGTACTCTAATCCACCAGTGAGCCAACATGAACATTTTTTAAATGTTTCATTTCAGCTATGGCCTTCCTCATTCAAGTGTTTCAGCATAGCCAACTTCAAAAGCTATAAAAAATAAAATTGTTCCGTGAGACAATTTTCCCATTGAAATCGCTAAGTGATGATGTCTCCAAAACTTCCAAAAAACCTCCCCCTGCAGTTATGAAGATGAGAATCCCCTCCAACCCCTTCTCATTCCATCACAAGACAGTCCGCAATAACTTTTTGTTTACCGCCAGCTTGCAATCCCTGATAGAAGAACTACCGATCAGTGAACTCGACTGACTCTAGTCTGTATCACTCCTATGGCCATCTTCCATCATCGTGACTGAACCACGAGCATGCCAGATGAACATGGACAGAGCAGGCTCTCCTTGCAACACTCCACACATGCATTACCTCACAAGGGTTACTGCAAGTTGCCTTACACAAGAGGATCTCTGAGGCTAATGAAACCTACGTCATAGTTGATGCAGCTTCCCGTAGCTCCAGAAGGCAGAACAGCTTCTGACAAAACCAGGGCAAGGCCGTCTTTGACATACACCTCTTGTCACGGATGTCCAATTGAGACAGATGCAAGAAACTTCTAAACAAGACAAATCTAACAGGTCTGAGGAGGTCACAAGAAAACTCACTCCATAGAATCATTAAGGTTGGAAAAGACCTCTAAGATCGGCAAGTCCAACCGTTAACCTACCACTGCCAAGTTTACCACTAAACCACATCCTGAAGCACCACATCTATGCATCTTTTACCTCCAAGGATGGTGACTCAACGACTTTCCTGGGCAGTCTGTTCCAATACCTCACAACCCTTTCAGTGAAGAAATGTCTTCTAATATCCAACCTAAACCTCCCCTGCTGCAACTTGAGGCCATTTCCTCTTGTCCTGTCTCTCGTTGCTCGGGAAAAGAGATCAACCCCCACCCCAATACAACCTCGAGGTACTTGTAGAGAAGACTTGTGACTCTTCTAGCTGCTGTGTGGAAACAAGGATTACAGAATCAGAAAAACACTGCAAGAAGCTCTTGAAGGCCATCTGAACCAACCTCCCACTCAAGTATAGGCTCTCACAAACTCTAAATCACGTCAGTAATAGCTTCATCGGGCTGCTGCTGGAAAATCTCCAAGGATCGAGATTGCTGCGCTCTCTTCCTACTTCAGAAATGTTGCTAACATCCAGCTTGCAAGATGAAAACTCTGGCTTTTACCCTCAAATTTGCCGCAGTTTCCAGTTATATCAGTAAGGTTCCAGTCCGTGGTGCTGCATAGCTATTCTGCTCCAGATATGAAGCTTCACACACCTTACTAAATTTCATAAGGTCCAATCCAAAAGTTTTTTAGGTACCTCTGGACAGACGCTGTTCAGTGTGCATGTCATTTCCACTAATTTAGCATCACACACAAGTTTTCTGAGGCTCCATTCTCACCAATCACGATGAAAACACTGACTAGTATCAGCCCCAGTATCAACCGTGGGGTACACAACTACTTACCGGTTACCAGCTGGGCATCAGCTAATGATGACTGTTCATCAAGTCGTGAGTTCCAGGCAATTATCAACCAACGTTAACACTCTGCTCATCCAACCCTTACTTCCTCAGCTCCCAGATAAGAATGCTGTGTTGTCAAAAACCTTACTGCGGATGAGCTGTATTGCATTCATCACTTCCCCCTCATCTTCATAGCTAGCTATTTCACCATAAAAAAGCAACCAGGTTGGTCAAGCATGACTTACCATTGGTAAATAAATCTGTGTTCACTCTTCCTTGTCATCACTTTCCATGTCTTTCCTTGTCATTGCCTTCTTGTCATCTGTGTGTTTAGAAATGGATCCTGAGAGGATGTGCTCCATGAAGAGCACATTGAGCTTCATTTGCAGTGGCCAACATCTTATAACATCTAAATTCATTCCACAGACATTCAGATATTGGGGTTTGTCTGCCTTGCAAGCACAGCACTGTAGGTATACTCAGGTTAGCTCAGACCCTAAAAATAGTCTAGCCACAGGAGCACAGACTATAGCTTTATTGACCAAGCTCATGCCAGGTCTTGTGGCCATGGTGCAATAAGACAGCCAAAGTAAATCTGTCATCCATACCAAAGACACTAGTCACAGCGGTAGATACACCCCAATTCTTTCTAATAGTTTTATTTCACGGATGATTCAGATGAAGTTGTAGGTGTCTCCTGGGTAAGTTCACTAGCAAGCCCCACTTTCAAGACTACAGCCAGCAAACGAGGCATTCCCTGATTATGGTCTGGAGTGTCATTACCGAGGTGAACGCGTGGTCTAGCTTAAACAAAGGTTTATAGCCTTCTATAAAAACATAACTTTTTCTATTACTACTAGTAACAGATCTGACAGCTGTTATCTCTCTGCTTATATTTTATGCTTCCTAATTCTAACATGCAATGGCACTTCACTTCCCAATATCCAATTGACATTCTTTTGATGTATCTTTTGGGCTGGTGCCTAAGCACATTTGCAAATAGTTTAGTGCTCAATTTAAGGCTGAATATATTCCCAGAATTCCGTTGGCAATCAATTATTTATTACTTACAAGTGTTAAGATCAAAAAGAAAAGAAATAGATGTATATTTCACGCTGACAGGAGGTCCATTGGGATTACAGAAAACAGAAACTTTAATGCTAAATTTGTGTAAAACGGGGATTCCCTAGCCAGTTCTCAAAAAAAAAAAAAAAAAAAAAAAAAAAAGGAATGGATTATTCAGTTATTCTTCCTGGGCTTTATCTCATGGTTTCATGGTTAGCAATGCACATTTGAACTGCACCATTAGGTCTCTGCACCACAGGGGCAAGGTCTGGTTCACTTTTATTAAGGAATACCAATCGGCTTAAGCTCCATGTCAACTACCTGGATGCATCTTTTAGCAGCATACCCAGTGCAGCATAAATAGCTAATTAATTAACATGCTAATTAATTCCTATCAATAAGCGTAGGATTTGCATTATTTTCCAACAAGATCATACTGGCTGTATGGCTTCTCTGTCACATCTGTAAAACCTGAGGTCTGTAAGGGCACCAACAGTCAAATAAAGGGGAACTTACAGGAGCAGAATTTAGAAAGATCATCCATACTTCATTGAACAGCTTTGTAGAAGCCTGAGAACCTTTTCAAAAGCACGTCTGACTGGGGCAAAACTTGCATTATTCCTGTCTATGGGGTTTGAGCAGCGATGGGACTTCACAAGGGAAAATACAAGACCTCTCCCTCAGTGGGCTCTAGGTCAGAGCCAGAGTACTCGAAACGAAACTTTGTCTGTAGCCACCTCTGAAGATGAAGCTCTCTATAAATTGCATGCTGTAAGTTTTATATTTATTTATTGCTAACCTTAAACTGGGTCCCAGAATGGGCTCCAATTAAAGACAGTTTTTGAAAAAAAAAAAAAGAAGGAAGAAAATATCCCTCAGCAGGTCAGTGGTACAAAACCAGTCCTTATCTATGTGGTTAACTGCTGCGTGAGGCGTATCTGGCAGTTTCACAATGAACCGGCACAGAATTATTCAAACAGGACGGAAGCAGCAGCAGGAAAAGAACAACCTGGTGCAAATAAACAAAGAGGGATTCAAACTCAGGAATACAAGCCGATAAAAGGCAATCTCCAGAAATAAGAAGTCTACTCATAAGTGTATGTGAATGGCTACACAGACCAAGTGTATTCACCATGTAGCTCTGCAAGCTAAAATGTAAAGCAAAATATCCAGCAACCAGCTCTGAAACTTTGTCATGGATGCCAGAATTTAGTAATGACTTGGGCTGGTTTTTCATGGCGAGCAGTCCATCAAACCAATGGACTAAATTCTTTTTTTTTCTTCTTCTTTTTTTTTTTTTTTTTTTTTTCTTCCAGGTTATACATCAAATCTATCTGAGGTCACTGAAATTATAACACCCTTGTAATTTAACCTGTTTATTTGTCAAGTAAACAGATAAATTATACTACCATAAAACGGAGATGCATCTAAAGAAAGTGGCAGCTCTCCAGGTAAAAAGAATCAGCCATCTGCTCTAAGAAAATCTAATAAAGCCCAGTGACAGATCACTTCAGTTATTGAGAGAAACTTGGAACAGTGGGGCAGAAATCAGCCGTGTGAAACTGGAGGAGTCGCACAACAGACAGGTTGCACATAATCTGAAAGGCAGTTCATCATTTGCTTTGCCACCTGCAGATTCAACGTGTACCTTAAGTCACAACTTTCAAAATTGCTACTATTATTATTAATCCTGGCTGAGAATTACAACTTTGAGAACATCTTTAGTTCATAAACCTTAAGTCACAACTTTCAAAATTGTTATCATTAATCCTGGCTGAGACTTACAACTCTGAGAACGTCTTTAGTTCATAAACCTTTGGGGTTTTGAGCATTACTAGACAAAGGAGTAGATAAGACAGACAGAGCAAATGAGACCTATTTTGTCTTTTGGAGTGATTTTTCTGCTTAATGAATTTTCAGATAGCCAATTTGTCACGTTTGGAGCAAAGGTATTTAAGAGTCTGGAGGTTAATTAGAAAAACAACAGCTGACTTTACTGAAAGAGTTTAATTCAACTATATGAACAGAGACAAACTGTTTTCAACCTAGAAGATCTGTTTGGAGCTGGTTTGTGCTGGAATGTCACCCACACAAATCTTGCAAGAGAACATTAAGTGACAATACACTGAAAATGAAGAAGCTCGTGTTGGAACGAAATCTCTGTGGCTGAAAAAAAAATTGCTTACAGGAGGAAACATTTAAATTCCAGTTTCTAATTTAGCTATTACCTAATTAAATATAAAAGTAGCTTGAAGTATTTTAACCTTTTTTGCAAACATCCCCCCACAATCTAAATTCCTTGTCACCACATTGGTTTTCTTCATGCTTTTCTCTTTTGTTTAGCTCTTACCTCAGGCCCTGTTCCAGGACAGGGTGTTAAATCTTTAGGCTGGCTCTGTGTTGTAGACCAACTGGCAATTTAAGGTTAGGATTTTGTGTCCTAAAAAAAAAAAAAAAGTTAATATTTGTATAAACAGTAGACCCAGGTCTCTACAGCCCCAGGGCACCTGTGCAAGTCCTTCCTTCCCCAGAGCCCTACCCAGTTTCCTTCTGTTGGCTGAAATTAGCAATGATGAACACATAAATGAGCAAATACCCAAATACCCACACCCCTCAAAAAAAAAAAAAAATTACTTAGGGCTGCATCTCCTCTTCTCCTCTCTAGCACTGTCATTTTCTCTCCCTACAGTGAATGTCTTAGACACGTGCAATGGAAAACACTGTGGAAGACGTTCAAAATCTAGACTGGGAAAGGATTTTTCTTCACAATATACACTGTATACAGACAACGATGCATACCCCTAGAGTCTGATCTTTCTGCTATTAGAAAAGTCATTGCTCTTGTTACTGAGTCACTACATAAACAGTGCCTGTGGCTCAAGGGGCACCCTCAGGCTCCCCACATGCCAAACAAAGGAAGACTAATTTTCTGCCTGTAGAAACAGGAGTGCTGGGGCATAGAATCCCTGGATACTACAATCCACTTAAAACTATACTGCATTAAGGAGGATTCTGCATTAAGGAGGACTCTGCTATTTAGGAGAGAAACAGAGTAAGGAGCAGGTAGGATCCTGTACTCCTGGTGCTCACTATCACTCAAGAATGCTGCAAAGAAATAAGAAAGAATGGAAGTAGAACAAAAAAAAAAAAAAAAAAAAAAAGAGAGAGAGAGAAAAGGGAAAATCCTGTCTCTGCTGAGGCCAACGGTAAAGAGATTTCTTGCTTACCTATGTTACCTATGCTTTCCTCTAAAGGAGCAATGTAAATGCAGAGATTTACTCTACACATAGAAAAAAAAAATGTAAAGGGATGAGAAATACATATACAGTTTTGAAAAAAATATAATAATATTGAATTTGGTAAGGTGCCAGTGGCGTTGACTGCTGAAGTGCATGGAGCAGAAGTTTAGGTATACAAAGATCTGTGTAAGGCTTGGGGTTAAAGGCTGAAGTGTGTGTCATTGCCAAAACCTAGTTTTCTTAGTTCACTTTGTGGCGCCTTATGGCATTCCCGAGGGACCGTTCACTTTTCATCTGAGGAGGGGGAGTGAGAGAGCGGTTGTGGTGTTCAGTTGCCTAACACGGTCAAACCACCACACTGCGGAGAAAAGAAGTACTCGTACTGACAAATAAATGTAAAAAGCACAAATGTGATTCTTTATTAAGGCAGAGTGCTGTCAAAGTAAGCATCAATTTTCTAACTTCATAATGCCAGACACACTGTATTAAGCAAATGAATGCAAAGGTAACATATGAGAGGTGGTTACAGCAATCTGTCTATCAAGATGACCGCTGTGTTTGATTTACACATTTCTAAGTGTTATGTACTAAATATATCAAGCCATTAAAATATCCATTTTTTTTTTACTGTTCTGGTGAATTCGATGCTTTTACCGTCTCTGGAATCTTTGTCACTTGATCTCCATTCAACTGTGACACTTCAACTTGCATTAGATTGTAATACCAAAACTGTGTTCGCCCATGCAGGAGAAGAGTTCCCATAGGACCCTACCGGGATACAGACAGTGATAAGTGATGAGGTAGGAGGGGGTTTCAGTCAACTGGCATTTATGTGTACTATATATTTTATGTTTCCAAATTCAAACAGCAATCACTTTTTAAAATTAGTGCAACGGCTTTAATTAGGGGAGAACAGCAACAAAGAAGCTATAATTAAAAAAAAAAAGAAAGAAAAAAGTGGTTGATGCAATGAGTAGTGTCTTTGTCATAATTCACGAGTCCACTCTACTGTTGGGTTAGGTTCAATCAGCAGTCAGCTTCAAGGGCAATCACTTCTAATTAACAGGCCTTTTGAACTCTTCCAGGGAATATGGTTCAGACCTCTAAGGCACTGTAACAACAGTCAGAAACACAACTCTTAAGGTTGTCTGTCCCTTATGGTGGCTTTTCCAAAAACGTGAGGCAGAGGCTTCCTTCAGTAAAACTAAACTAAGAATATTCCAGTTTTGTTTTGTGCCACGTGTACTGTGTAGCCATCCAAGCTTACTAATCACCTTCCTTGGCTTTGGTAATTTTGCATATGTATCCATACACAGAGAATAAGAATAGCTGACAGCTGTCCAAAAGAAACCATCTCCTTTCAGTGATTTAATGAGATATTAGGACTTGACATTAGAAGTACTGTTTGGAATTAGGTCAAATCTGACTGTCCTTATGGAGACATCTAAAACCTTGGTTTAGGTGGCAACATCAGGGTGTTTTGAATTAGAGGGAGAATATTTGGGGCTGAAAAAAAGGTTGAAAGAGTAAACAAGGCCTATGCCGTTCATTTGAAGTTAGGTTTTTCAGATTTGTGGTGTACTCAGGCTCAACCTAGCTGAGACTGCTTTTATATAGACAAACTTATTTCTTTTAAGAAACAAAGAACTCCACCACCACCAGTTTCTCCTCCTAACTGTAAGAACGTGCAGTATCGCTGATAACCTTGCTAAACCCAAAGGGATGATATCACCGCGGCTCTTTGATATGCAGATATGGGGAGTGGGACTGCTATTCTTATCCTGCTGGTTTAGCATTTAGGTTAGGAACACAAACAGGTTCTCCATGTTTTCACCTGCTTGTCATCCCTCTCGCTGCTGCCTTGCACGGCGGTGGCAGACGGGTCGCGGTCCTCAGATCCCACTGCTGACCGCGAGCACGCCACCGCCTACGCCAGAGACACGCCGGGCTGTCGGATCCTGCCCAGGAGCATCACACGCCATGCGAGTCCGGCTCGCTCAGGTGTATACATGTATGCAAAATATTCCAGAGCTCTTTTAATCTAAGCCATAATTGCGAGCTGGCTTCTGTGGGAGTAATTTCGCAGGCGTCGGGGTTTAGTGGTGGCCACGCGGATGGGTTTCCTTTGAGTCACTTCAGCCCAAAGACGGCCATTTCTGTGGATGGGAAACATTGCTCACGTTTCGCCTGCAAAACCAAGGAAACAGGACTTCCCTGGCCACAAGGCTGACAGGGGTGATGCCCTCAGCGCCTGCAGGGCACAACACAGCCTCGCACCCCACAGGACGCTGACCTGTGCCGTGCCTGATATTGCTCCCCATAGGGGCAAGGTGGTGTGTCAGAGCCACCAATAATGACCAGGAGCAAAAATAAAAACAAAACCCACACCAAGAACATTTAAAAAGAGACGCTTTTTAAAAAAAAAAATAAAAATAAAAATAAAAAACTAATAAAATAAAAATCTGCCTCCCTGCAGTGATCGGTGCCTCGGGAATGCCATAAGGCGCCACAAAGCGCAGAGGCGGGACTCGAACACGTGACTCCGGTTCGAGCCGCGGGTTCGAACCCTCACAACCCACCGTAGGTGTTGAGCCACGCATGCGCCGGGAGGGGAAAGGCGGGCGGTTCCCGCGCGCCTGCGCAGTGGCCGCCGCCGCTGGGGCCGGAGCGGGGAGCGGCGCCCCCTCCCCCAGCCGCGCCATGGGTGACGCGCTGCGGAGGGCGGAGTCGGGCACTCAGGTGAGCCCCCTCCCTTCCCCCCCCCTTCAGTGCCCCCCGCCGCCATTTCCCTCAGGGCGGGCGGGTGGTGCGGTGGCGGTGGGAGCTTCGCTGATCGCCCGGCCCCTCGCTGTGCTCGGGCGCTGTGTAAGCGAGCCGCCCGCCCCCGGGGGGTACGGGGCAGGGTAGGGTACGCCCTGCTGGCCGCCCTGCCCCCGTGCTTGGCGGTGTGTGAGGGAGGGGAAGCCTCAGAGCCGCGCCCCGCCGCCCTGTGAAGCGCCTCAGGGTGAAGGAGCCGGAGAGGGGGTGATAAAGGGAGGGTGCCGAGGGTTTGTTCCATCTGGAGAAGCTCCTGTCACGGTGGCTCCCAGACACTGCTGCCTTCACGAGTGCCTTCCTCGCCGTCCCCCTCCCAAGCGGTGGATGTAGCGAGGAGGAAGAGCTGTGGAAAGAAATGAGGAAGAATTGGTTTAAATACAGCATGCAAAGTGGAGTTTCTTTCGTGTTCTTCAGAGAAAAAGGGGTTGAGTTTTGGGGTTTGTTGGTCTTCCATTCCCTTGAATGTTTACTTGTTACTTTGACTTGCAATCAGCAAGTTAATTAGGTAACGTGTTACTGTATCGTGATGTGCTAAGTACAAAAGCATAGAAACATGTATGACAGTAAGTATTTATTTCTTGTTAAAGCTCTCTCTTTTTCAAGGCACAAGTTCTTAAGCTCTTTTGGCACATAAAATACAGCTGCCCAGTATCAGCAAATATACACAAATTCTGCTTGTGTCCAAGTGGGTAAAGGCATTTGTCCACATGAGCAGCACCAGCTGGGGATTCACTGCAGAACCACCAGCGGTGGAACAGATGAGCAGACCTGAACAAGGGAAGAGCTGACAGCCAAGGCGCCGAGAAAGAGTAACGAACATGGTGGAGAAAAATGCTTAAAGCCCTTGAAACAGAACTTCACTTACAGCAAACTTCCTCAAATAGCCTGATGCATAATACCTGACTTCAGTGAGAGTTAGGCTGAGACCGCAGTCTTATAATTTTATTCTTCAATGTAATTAATGCAACAAATTAGAACTTCTCGCAAAACACCTTTGGTATCTCACAATAAAATAAATGATAAATTGCTAGCATACATCTTCATGCCCAAAGTTTACAACAGCGCAGTTAGAGTGGTTGTGGTTGAAAATTAAATTTTGTCTCATACTTGAGATGTATTTGTGTTTATAAATAGCCTATAGGTTAGCTCACGGCCTCTAGCAGAGCTAGAGTATTTAATTTGAATTTCTTTAACATTTTAATTAAGTAATATCTCTGACAAGACCTACGTGTATGCTTACATTTATGCATAACTTCATTGGATCCAATATAGTATAAGCACTACAATATATTAGTCAATGGGACAGCCCATCTGCATATTTCTTTATTAAAAAGATTGAATTGATAAGCCATAAAAGACATTGCTGAAATACTTCAGTCTCGTCAGCCTTGGTGTCATTAATGAAATTTAACCCAGCTGTTGCCCAGCTCTTGCTGGATAGCTTGTTTTCTACCACATGTACCCGTGCGCAGCTTCTTGTTTGTGTAATTGCATTTCTCAAGGACGCGTATGAGTGAAGACCTACCACTAGCATGTTGCTAAAAGGTTATGTTTTGTACAAAAGAAGATGAAACCATTAAAAAGAAAGAAACAAGCATCTACAGTTGAATTATAGAATCAGATGTCTCTAATCCATTATTCAAAATTGTAGGCTTTTTTTTCCAAGCTTTTTCCATTGCAGTGTTTTATCCAGCAGTACAATGTCCACAACACAGCACGAGACACCCGACCCCACCATCGAGATCACTCTTTAATTGCCATAGATTTTTCCCTCCTCCCCCATAGAAGACAGTGTAAGAAGGCAACATGGAAATGCCCTCCCTGGAGCTGAGCCAAGGCAGCTTCTGCTGATTTGGGAGAACCCATATTGTCACTGTCTTCACTGTCTGCAGAGGTGAGGGATTCCTGTCCGGTGCCTCATCTCGGTGCAGCTTCGATGCCATCACTTCTGTTGTGGTGTGGACAAACCTTTGTGAGATCTGAAGGAAAATTGTTCGCTGTTTCTGCCAGAAACCCCATTGCTCACAGTGTGACACTAATGAGGCAAGTGCCTTTGGAGATTCTGCTTCAGAACTCGGAAGTAAATACAAGTTTGATAAAAACACAGGTGCACTATCATCAGCAAATTATCATAAATTACCTACATGAGCACTGCTCAGAGTAAGCACCTGTAGTTATTTAAAATGAATGTAAAAACTCATCATTTAAACAACCACAGATTCATATTTAAACGATAGAGATCAATCTATTATGTGTTTCCAGAGCTGGAGCGGTAATCTTAAAGAGGTAATAGTCTAAGAGGAAAGTGCTCTTAGTTTCCAGAAAAGAAAGGGGAAAAAAACCTGTGGGGAATGTATTTGTTAATGTAGGAATGAATTTGGGAGCAGGAGGCCTCATCACCATGTTTTGACCATCCCATGGGGCCTCGTGTCCCAGCCCAGCCATGCTGGTGGCGCCTAGCATCGCACAACACCACAGTGGTGCTTCCTTTTGTTGGGAATTGAAGGGCATCAGAAAGCAGCAGCCTGTGGTGGTTTTCCTGTTTCTCTTGACTTCCAGCACCAGATGAGGGGGGCGAAATTCCTGGCCTTTCTCCAGGAGGGGAAGTTTCTCCTCTCCATGGCCCTGGGCTGCGTGCGTAGGGTCTGCAGCAGTGCGGTTGGTAGTTGAAAGCACCTAGTTTATGTGCCCTCAGAGATGTTCTGGTGAATGTAAATCCATCCGGATTTTTACTTCGGTCAGGTCACGGAAGCCTACAGGTTCCCAAAACACTCCAGAGTTCTCCACGTTTGCCTTGTGCACCGCACAAACGTGTGAAACGTAACAGGAGGGTCTGCAGAGCCCGAGCGAGGTCAGTTCAAGTGTTTTATGGCCCTTCAGTGAACATGTCAGAAAACTCTCCTGAAAATGTGTGAACAGGCAAACAAAGGCAAACACATTGACATTTTGTTAATGGAAGGGAATGTTAAAATGTCAATGAAAATGTCACACTTAAATTCCCATCATGACCACTTCAAGTAAATTCAGGGCCATTTAATGGGGCTTGATTCTGCTGTTAAAGGCAAACACATGCACAACTGTTTAAACAACTTTTGAGACAATTCAGAGTAAATGCTCCTCATTGATACGGCAGGGAGGAAAGCAAGATAAGGCTGTGTTTAGAGGTTTGTGCCCACTGCTCAAAACAGTTTCATGGCTGTTTTTAAGGAAGACGCAGTAAAAGCAAACAGGATTTTTTCGTTCTACTTAATTCTTTAAATGGCAGCCGGTTGTCGTAGAAAATACAATTTTCAGCACCAGGATAGATGCTGTGAACGTCCTGGTAGTGTCCTTTCCCCCGTGTGTTAATGTACATGTGGAGTAACAGCTCTTGCACAGGGTGAAGTGCTAGTTCTGTGCCCAAACTGCAAATAATACGAGTTAGGTGCACACCTGTCTGCTTGTTACGCAGGTACCTGTCAATTTAAGAAATTGTCCGTGAACTTTGGACTAATTTGTTTTACAGCGGGTTTGCTTTACGCCACGCTTTGTAGTAACTTGGTTTACAAATACGTGCTTGCTTTACACAGGGTTTTGAAGAGCCACTGGTGGCTGGTTACTTTGGATCGTTCTTAATCCATACCACAAGTAACTATAATAGGATGGGTAGTCCATAAGAGTCCTGCATACTTTTCTAATGAAATGTGCATGGTTTTATAAATATGCAGAGAGGCTGACTCAGGAGACTCATGATGGGTAATGCTCTGCCCCTCAACCTTGTGGCCTTGTGGAGGTGTGGGTTATTACAGATGCCCTGCTAGCCCTTTGTTGGGTCAAATGGCAGCACTGTTTTACACCAGAGGCAATCCCTCTTGCTAGGTCACCTGTGCAGCTTTTTCTGTTGCTGTTTTTTTTTTTTTTTTCTTTAAGCTATATTTCTCTTAGTGTATATCCACTCCTTATCGCCACTGAATCTGTGTGTTAATTATTTGTAAGGATGGAAACTTCATCTGCTGTACCCAAAGACTGTGGGTGTGCTTATGCGTTTATAAAAATGTTTTCAAATCAAACCGATCTTTTGATAGGACTGTCATTGAAAACTCCCGGTTCCTGGAGTCCTTTAAATGTGATTCCCAAGACCCATTATTTTGAGCTGACAGCATGTCTCTTCTATCTTTTTTTAAAAGCTACTTGCACGCCTTGAGGGCAGAAGTTCTCTGAAAAATCTTGAACCTTGTCTGTTTGCTGAAGAAGGATCTCCCGTTCATGGTAAAAATGGATTTTTATCCTATTTATGCAAAAATGTCAATGTAAAAGTTTTCTCAGAAGCATTCAGATAGATCTTTTTACTCTGGATTCAGAATTTTAACTCTTAATGTGATTTTAGGTAAACCAGAAAAAATGAAATAATGCAAAGTCATCCTCATGAGCGTTAGTCTGCTTTAAAATGTTTTACGGGTATTAAAGCACAGGTGTAGGGGAGTAAATACCAAGCATGTTGGTTACCACAGAGTTTTGCAGATATTTGTTCTACATTGTCACTTACCCTTTTTTATTTTAATTAGTGGTCTAATTTTAATTAGTGGTCTTTTTGACACCAGTGCAAGTTTAAGGTAGAGTCATGTAGCAGGAAGCTCTAAAATCAAGATTGGATGTTGTAGCGAATGAAATTACTGAGCTAAATAGAAATTAACACAATTAGTAATTTCTTGATTATCCAAGAATTCTGCCTGATTTTCCAGATTATGTGAAATTTCATGTATTCTACAATGGAAAAGACTACTCTGATTATACGAAACTAGAAATACCTAATAAAAAAGGCGTATGAATGGCAAACTGAAAGGCTCATGCTGTGAGATACCACAGTTGTTGAAAATATGTGTGTATATATATATGAATGAACGGGTTTCATATGAAAAATATGTGGCTGCAGTGGTTATCAGCATACTTGCCTGCAATTTGAATTCCCACAAATTATAGAAGGTTCAGAAGAAATGGCAGAAAAAGCAATAAAAAGAATCAAGATAATTGGATGAGAGATGATGCCTAGTCTACAAATGCAGTCTCTGGGAGACCATTCACGTATTATTTTGCAGCACTTGGGAGTACATTAAGGGTTTAGCAATATATGATTCCTGCCCCTAGAAGTTTCAAATGTGATATAACAAAGATAAAGGGCAGAGAAATACTAGTAAGTCATTGTGAACGGAGTGGAGTATGGAAGATTATTTAAACACCCTCAGTTCTGAATTGCCACAAGAAGAATTAAGAACCAGTACTGAAACTTGTGTAGCCTTCAAAAGGCTCCTGGAGTTGTAACGTGTCGTTGTTTTGTTTAAGGAGAAATATTTTTATTTTTAAAGAAATGCAGCTATAGGAAATGCTGATATTTCAGTCTATTTTTAAGTACTTTACTTACAAGTAACAAATGTTTGAGACTGAACTGGGTCTGTTCTGGTTGAACAGCCTCCAAGAAGCCTTCCTGGGATTCAGTAATTGCCCTTGGTATTGCAGTCAACAGGGTTACATAATTCCATTCCCAAAATTATCAACTTTGATTTTAAAGCTATGTAGGTTGTTCGTGTTCGTCTAACAACCCTTCCAGAACCTCAGTTCTGAGATGGCTGGAAACTTTGTAGTTTCATCACTGGTTTCTCCCTGTGCCAACACATACATTGAGCTTGGGAAGCACTTCTGTTTTTCTTCTGCTTTTAACAAATGACATCAATTATTATCTATATTGGTCATACTTCTTGGCTGACACTAATGGAGTTGCATAATGTTAGCAGAGATCTTTATATGTATAAATGGCCTTCACCTTTTATTTTATTCTTGCTTTGTCTTTTAATATCACAGTATATATATTTATGTGAGCCCATGTGGTATTTTGATGTGTGTTCTCGTTATTCAGTCTTAAATCCCTGTTGAAGATCTACCTCTCCATTTGTCATGAGCTTGGCATTTAGTAGGTCATTAGGGACTACTGGAACACATTGCCCACGAAGAAATGGTGTGATTAAAGCAACGTGATGACCTACATTTTTCTTGTTCCCGATAGTATTTGTAACAAAGCTACGTATCTATGAAGTTTCAACAAACCATATAAAGGTTACATCATCATTAAGTGTTTGTAACATGTATGTCAGAATACTACAGAATAGGAACAGGTAATATAGGTAGTGCCTAATTCTGATTATGATGGAACTGTATATTGAAGAAGACGTAAGTGTATTAATTACATACCATTTGAGCTCTTCTGGAAGGGAGGAAAAGTGACATGAGCTTTAAATAAGCTTCTACTATTGCCAGGCGTATTTCTCCTGTGGCCCTGGTACGAAGCCGTGGGCGTTCACATAAAGCTCAGCAGTAGTGTGACACCCAAAATGGATTTAGAATAAATATTATGCCTTTCTACCCCACTTAAAAATGGTCCAAATATTAGTGACAGTGTCTGCACGGTATTATAAATCCGTAGCCCAGTAACTTAAAGGTATTTGTTGGTATGAAACCTGCAACGCTATTGCTGAGTATTCTAATCATCTGCTTTTAACACCAGCGTCAGAAAGTAGTTTTACCAACATTCACTAATGTAATGATTACAGGAAAATTTTTAGACTAATGTAGTTCAAACAATAACATGGAAAAGATGACCAGAGCTGAGCACAATGTTTTAGTTAAAAATGTATTAGTGTTATATGAATAGTGAAGTTCATGCAACATTGCATAGCAGTGGACCATTGTGCCTGTAGTGGGCCAGCTCCGCTTTGTCTCTAGTTCAAGCTGCTACGAGCCAAGTGATGTGTTGGGTTACTCCTTAAAACATACTTTTTGAATTTGTCAGTGCTGAATTTCCTATGAAATCATTCTGATAATCTATCTTGATACGTTAAAACCTTCACAGCCTTAAGTTATTAACCCAATTTGTTTATCTTCTCCACCTATTGCCAAGCTAATGGAAGATTAATCTACTGGTAGATGAAGTAGTAATGTTGGGCAACACCAATTCTAATAAAAAAAGATTTCCCATCAACTTTCTTCCACGTTAAAGTGTCCATCCCTACTCGGCCTCCCAGACTGTTTCCATCCCTTGACAGTATCTCTTTACTAATCCTCCTCTCAAACGGTTTTGACATTAATGGATGATGCTGGTACTGAGCACTTAGTTTCTTCCATGACCTAACGTGAGAGATAGTGTCAGTGGCTTTTTGAAAACACTGCTGGCCACACTTCCTCCTCTGCTGTGTCACTGTTTGTCCGCTCTGATCCAGAAGGATGAATTTCCCCTCGTTATCTTACTGCTACAGCCTGGTTGCTAATTTAATGAAACCCTGCATTTACAGTTGTTGCTATAAATGGCTTCTGTTTTGCCCCAGTTCTCTTTGTGGGCAGTCTCTTTAATAATCGTGAAGGCACAGAAATCCCCTGCTCCCTTGAGGTTTTCTTACAGTCCAAGTTGTTAGTCTTTTCGGACTGTCAGCATGATGTCTGTGTTTTGGTCAAACTGCAACACGGGTGTGCATCTTTTGGGGCAATATGGAACAAACCTCGACAGGTGCTTAGCTGTCGTGCTGTTAACATTTATAAGCCGCCACAAAAACTCTTTAAGAATGTTTTTTCATTGAGCTTATAATTTTTACTTAAATAAATGTGTTAGTTCCGCCAATAAAGGTCCCCCCAGTGTTGTTCCGTGCATTGCAGATCTCTTACGTAATGCGCTATAGGAGGTTATGCAGAGCTCCTGATAAAACACCTTCAAACGGATAGAGTCAAGCACTTCACAGAGTCATTTTTTTGCATAATGCCAACTAAGAGTCAGATCTGCCCGCTGCTGCTTCTGAAAGGGCAACAAAAATACTGTGTTTTCTTTAAACCCGGTATTTTGCTGTGAAGGTAGGTCTAGCAATCCGTGTTGTATAGTGGTCCAGTCCATTGATCTGAATTCCTCAGTGCCTCTCAGGGTGGCAGAAGTCTTGTGCTGAAACCTGGGGCAGGCAGAACATACACTTTGCTCCTTAATGAGAGGGGCCTTACACGTTTGTTCTAATATATTTCAGTAGACTTGAAATAGGAGGGGCTACCCAGCGTATTTGGAAGGCTTTCTCCCAAGCTGGTGTCCTGTTGTCACAGGTTTGTTATGTCACCAGCACAGTGGATGTAAGGCAGCAGAGCATCAGCTGGCAGCAAGTGGTGGAGCTGGATATTGCGACTTCTCAACAGGAAGAGAAAGTGAAGATCTATGTCACAGGACGTGTAGTCACCTTTCATCTCAAAAGTGGGGAGAGCCATTCAGAACAGATAAATGAAGGTTTGGGAAGCAATCAGGCTTCTTAAATAAATTTCAAAGTATCAGAATTTCAGGAAACTGGCATTGCAGTTTTGGTGGAGCAGGGAATACAGAGAGGCGGGCAGTCCGAGTGCCACTGAAGTGGGCGAATTGTCACATCAGGGGTAAATTCCTTAATCCCTTTCAACACTTGCAATGGGTGAAGAGCTTAGTTCTTCCCCACCACGCTCTGCCACTTGTCCCAAGCTGCATGTTGACACTATATGCATGTGCAAACAAGGGCATCCTCTGTGAGCTGAGTTTACCCTGCTAACTCAGGCAGGCACAAACACGTTCAGGTAAAGTTGCAACTAATTCTCCACTCTTGCATCCTGCTATGGAAGGCTTTTAGCCCATTGGCACTTGCCAAGGCCATAGAAAACCATGACCTTCCTGCAGGTATAGTTGTGTGTTCTCCTTACTATTTGTATTTGCCCTGCTGCCTAAAATTCTGAATGTCATAAAAAGTCCAGTTCTAAATTAGAAATTTGGAAAGAACGCCTAATTAACGTTTTTTTTTAGAGTCTTGCTCTGATTTTAAGACATAAGAGGCCTTTGGAAAAGGCTTTAGAGTTCCTTGCCTTCACATTTGAACTGGTTTCCTAGTCACGGGTAATGCTTTTTTAATTAACATATTAAATTCACGTGATATGTGTATTATTGACACACACGGATCAGGCAGTTAGGCTGAGTGTACGTATGAGCAGAGACCTCTGCTTCTGACAGCACTCATCGCCTGGAGTTCAAGCAACCTGCATGCCCCTTTCTGACGAACAAGCAGCTTCTTCCTATGGTCACATAAAAGAATATGTGGGCACAGATTCCTGTCGGTATGTTGTGACGTGTGCAGCTACCAAACACGCACATAGCAGACAAAATGTTGAAGGACAACCTGTGCTGTAAAAATAGATATGCCAATGTGATTTGGACCTCTAACATCAACTTTTTTTTTCTTGCCCTTTACTTTTTTTCCTTAGTTTTATGTACATAATGTAAATAGATGGTTTCTTAGCCACTTTTGTGTAGCAGTTTCCTTTTCAAACTTCATCTTCCTTTATTGATAAATGAAATCCAGTTGCCAACCTCTTCGTGGTATCGTCCTAGATGCTATTGGCAGGCTTTTTTTCAACCGTTGCTGCCAGTTGATTTTCCTCACTTCAGAGGCCTTCCTTGAAAATCGGAATTTCTCTTGGTAGATGCCAACCAGGATTTAAACATTTTTTATGGCTCGCAAAGCTTTCAAAAACACGTCTTCCAATTAGTGCAATAGTGAATATTGGTTCAGTAAGCACTGAAATTTGACTCTGAGCTATAGATGGCCTCACGTGACAGCTTGCTTCTTTGTTTTCGAACAGGAGATGTCATTGAATTCCACGGTCCAGAAGGAACAGGAAAAACTGAAATGCTCTACCACCTGGTAGCCCGCTGCATCATTCCCAAGTCAGGAGGAGGACTGGAAGTAGAAGTCATGTTCATTGATACAGACTACCATTTCGACATGCTTCGTCTAGTGACCATTCTTGAGCACAGACTGGAGCAAAGCACGGAAGAAATGATAAAGCAGTGCCTGGGAAGGCTTTTTCTTGTGAACTGTAATAGCAGCACGCAGTTACTTCTCACTCTTTACTCTCTAGAAAACATGTTTTGCACGCACCCCTCTCTCTGCCTTTTGATTTTAGATAGCATATCAGCTTTTTATTGGATAGACAGAAGCAACGGAGGGGAGAGTCTTAACTTGCAGGAGATGAATCTGAAGAAATGTGCTAACTTTCTTGAAAAGCTTGTGAGAGAGCACCACTTAGCCCTGTTTGCAACAACGCAGACAATTATGCAGAAATCTACAAGCTCTGCAGAAAGCTTTTTTCCTGTAAAGCTTCAGCATGAATTTGATACAGACTATAGGCCTTATCTTTGTAAATCATGGCAACAAATGGTAACCCACAGGATATTTTTCTCCAAGCAATTTAATTCTGGCAACAGCAAAGGTTTTACGGTTGTTTCTTGCCACCTCAAAAAAAACAATGTTGTAAAACGTTCATTTCGTGTTGCAGAATGCGGTGTTCAGTTTTAATTTCAGTTTGTTTTTTAAATGCCTAGCAAATCTTGGTGCTTAAGGCTTGGTAAGCTCTAAGTAGTTTTTAGTACCTTTCAAATGAGCTGTTTGTTGCTGGGTGATTAAGGATTTTTGTTATCATTTTCTTAAAATTCAGCAAAGGGCAGGAAACCTTAACATTTTTGAATTACTGTTTACGTTCAGTCCCAACCAGTAAGGAATGTTGGCAATTATTTGTTTGTATTTAATGCAGGAAGCAATTAAATCAAGAAAATTATAACCAAAGTCATTTAAAACTCCCAGTATCCTTCATTAATGTAACCTTTGTGATATGCAGTCAAATGCGCTGACTTCATTTCTGGGTCTTACTGCTTTTCACTCCTCTTTTCCCAGGGTACAGACGTAGAAGCCTACTTTTCCATGGGGTAGACTGCAAAGAGGCCAAGTGTTCACTTTTCATAAATACTGGTCTTGGTTCGTTCCCAGTAGCCTAGGGCGTATGAAATGCATTCACAACTCTGCCTGAAGAGGAGGATTCGCTTGCACAGCTTGTTAAACATCAGTAGTCCCGACCATGGTTCTCCAGCCTGACAGTCCCTCTGCTTATTTTATCACGTGAGACGCAAGGATTGCAGGTGTTTTGACCTTTAGAAGGGTCTGGGTTTGAAGAATCTAAAGCTGTCACAAACATGGAAGCCTGTTCCATAAACGAAGGAAAAACTGAGCTCTGGATACTTGGGAGTTTGCGCTGCGTGCAGCAAGCTGTTTTGTCTTTGAAAATAATGAAGGATGGGCTATGGGTTGTTGTGGGCGGTGTTGGTTTGTGTGTGTTTTTATTTTTAAGATGTATGCACACATAAATTTCTTCCCTCCTTCATTATTCCCTCCCACTTCTTTCCCTTCCCCCGCTCTCCCTAAGAAATCCAGGAATGCCATGCCTCTGGTCTTCACCAATATGCATCTGCCACATGTAGAACATTTGTGTGCAGGATTTGGCGTGCAACATGTTGCAATTCTGGCAGAGAAGATTCAGAACTTATGGGAAATGCCCTACAGTTCTGGCAAAGGATACCATATTATTTATTAACCTAGAGTGCCCTTTGAAAGCTTCAAAGTGCTTTACAAGAAAGAAAATTGCACACAGTACATTATTTAATACAAAAACTTACATTAGCTTACAAATTTAAATTACTCAAACAAGGGGAAAATATTTCTCACAGCAATATTCGTTCAGTCATGTTGCACAACACGTTTTATAGTTTAGATTGAACAGATTATTAATAAAAATGCATATTTAAGAAGAAGTACCTAGCCCAGTATCTTTTTGAGGAAGACGCCTTCCCTTTTAATTTCCTGACTTCTGAACCCAGCCTTTCCTGGCTGAATATACCCGAATTCCTAGCAGTATACAAGTGGGCTCATGGGCCCAGGCTTCTGTGTATGGAGCTAGGAATGTGTGCCCATCCTCTTGGTCGTGGAATTGGGCATCCGCGTGATTTGGCTGGATTTTTGGAAAGACTCTGGACAGCTGTGCATCCCTCCAGCCCAGGGCCCACCTGGAGCAGGAGCTGTTTCCCGAGGCTTTGGGAGGAGCATCAGAAAAGTCTGTTCTCACTGACAAGTGCTCCTGGCTTCTACAACTGCATTTATGGGGAGCTCCTGACCAGAGGTTGCATTCAGACCAGTGCTTGATGGCCTATGATCAAACCTATCCTCCATGTATTCATCCACTCCATTTTCAACTTATTATCCCCTTGGACTCCACCACATCTCTTCAAAATCAATTCAATTTAATTATTCTTTCTGTGGGAAAACTTCCTTTTTTTGTCTCATCTCCAACCATTTGATCACTTCATGCCTCAGTTCTTTTCTTGCGAGACATAATGAGCGGACGTTCCCTTTTTAACATCGCCACGGAGGTGATGGTTTTATTGACTTTGTCATTTCATTTGTGCTTTATCTTCCATCATGACTGTTACTTATTTCAGAACATGTGTAAGTATAGAAATACATACAAAGCAGAAAACTTAAACAATCAGCCTAGTCTGAACCAGAGTTACTTCTTTTTAACATGAGTGAACGCTTCCACTGGGAATTATTATACAGACATACCTGCACTTTTGTAAAAAAAATGGAAAAAAAAAAGGAAGATGCAAATAGCAGTACAGACCTTTTAAAAGTGAAAATTACACGGCTACATGTTTTCTACTTTAAAAAATCAACAAACCCCTTTCCTATCAAGAGTGCCACTGCTGCAGATAAACTGCTTCATAAAAATGTACTTGCTAAAATATGTTTGAGAAAGAAAATAACAACAACAACAATGGAAATGTTCTGGTATTCCCATCTGGAAAAGAAAGCTTTTCTATTATTCACAATCTAGTTCATATCTTGCATTGTAATATAAAATAAATGCATAAACTGAAATGAAGCCAAAGTTCTAGTTGATCAAAAAGAGTTTACCTCAGGAAATTTTGAAAATTCAGAGTTTATTTTACTTTGAATGCAGGCAGATTTTTTTAGTTCTCTGTTGATTGTAATATTCATGCTCTGCACATTTGCTTTAGGTACACAGCGAGCCTTGCTTTCAGGGATGCAGAGCATCAGCATATCCCTGTAAGCTTGCAGGAAGGATAGGCAGCATGCAATTTGGGAGTGCGCTGACCTTATGCTCTGCCAGAATCATGCTATTTGGAAAAACGAACCTTTAGGATACAAGTCTGAAACAGGTGCAGTGATAAAGAACCTGGGAAGCAGCAATTTTTGTACTTTAATTAACCGTGGGTATTAACAATGTTGCTTTTTTTTTTACCGTGTTTTTAGCGGAGAACTTTCTCCTCCAAAGTCTCCTTTTTCACCCGGACTTGTTACTGCCCAGTCTCCCGCCGCCCGCGGAGCCTGCAGTGACCTGTGCTGCCGCAGCTCCGTCTCCCTGCAGGGAGGGAGAGCATTTGGGGTGAGCAGGTCTCTGTCGCTGGCAGCCCTGCAGAAGATAAGAGCCGCCGTGTATTGTTAAGATGAAAAAAGAACGCATATATACCCAAACCCTGATTTATCTAAGTGTTTCTCAGAAACGAAAATCCTTTCATGTCAGTGTCATTGTACTTCAGCTGAATGTTGTATTATCACAGCTTTTGTAGGTGCAGGAACTTTTTACATTCCTTAGAATTCCTGTTTGTTGCTTCATATGCAACATTGAATTAAAGCAGCCAGCATGAAATAAAGAGGAACTAGTTCACCCTTTTTTTCCCCATCCTTTTTTAATGAGAGAACTTTTTAGCAAAAACAAATGAAGGCATTTTGCAGGTTTTCTATTTTTTTTTTTTTTTTTTGGATAAACCTGTACTTTTACAGACACCTGAAAAGAAAATGTCATTTCTGTATTCAGCAAAAAGTGTTTTGTATTCCTAGACTTTTTAATAGAGCAAATAAAATACAAATACCATTTTGCTTGGTTTAAGTTTCTACTTGCACATAAAATTGGAGTTTCATTTTTCTAACATAACTGATGCCAGCCACTTAATTTTCCGTCGAGTCTGGAAATGGCACAAGATAAAGGTTCTCAAGTGGAAACATGCCCACAGTTGTGCTTTTACTGGAGACTAATGGACAAAGGCAGAAAGCAATCCTGTTTTGATGGCCGCTGGACGTAAGGCTTGGACCATGTCCTGGAGAGGAACGTGACATTTTGGTTATTTCCAGTGCCTGCTGTAATAATAGTCTCTTGACCCTCGTTATTCGAATATATTTTCCTACACAAATATCATATTGGGGCAACGGGCAATGTCGTTGTGCCAAACTCAATCCCACCTTGGGGGAAAGCCATGCCACATCGCCGAGCTAGAGCTCATGGAGGAGGCTGCAACAAATGCTCAATGGTGTAAGAGCTGCAGACAGTTGTAATGTTTCCAGCAACTACAGAATATCAGAAGACTTGGGGGTTTTATGACGAGGAAACACTGGAAGAGCTTGGAAGCCTTTGGCAGTGGAAAAATCTTTCAGACTGGGAAAAGGAGCATCAGTGCAATGCATCTGCATGATCTTCTGGATAGAAAACCCTGATGCCCCACAGCAGCCTCTGAAATTAAAATCTGGCCATCTCTGAGCCTGAAAGAAGACAGAATAGCACTGGGCTATGAATAATGTGTGGTAAGACAAAAAAGATTCTTAAACTGCTAACTAACACGTCTAGCATGGTAATGCTCTGAAGTACAAAGTTGGCCAGAGTTGACCTGCAGGTTCTTCCAACTAAGAGATGAAACTGGTGATGGATTCGGCTATGTAGATGCTGCATGGCTTATTTATAGTGAAGGTTAATAATAATAATAATAATAATAAAAACACCTGCTGCTCTGGACCCAGGAAGAATTAAATGAAAATAAATAAATAAATAAAAGATTATTTTATGGTTTTGGTATGTTTTTTTCTGTTTCATTTTGCGGTCAGGAATAACTTCTCTTCGGAGTAGAGGCTTTGGAAGAAACATGGCTGTGGCGTTCCTTAGGAAAAGTCAGACAGGCCTCCTTCTGCTCTCCCACCCAGCTTTGCATCCTGCCCCAGCCGACTGCTCCGTGTACCCGTGTGGGCCCCAGTGCTCACGGAGAGCAGTGATGAGATGTCATCGCCTTGCAAACGCCGGTGTTCTCGATCTTGGCGCTCTTGTACTGCAGGACTTGGCACAGCCACTAGACTTTATAATTTAAACCAGGCTTCTTTTCATGCATCTAACCAGGCCTGTACTAAGGACCTCCTCTCCCTCTGGGGAGAGATGAAAGAGAAGAAATCTTGATTCTTGAGTATAAGAAAGTCAAGATTTTTAGGCTGTTGCTACAAAAAGAGACCAAGCACTGCCATAGGATTCCTGGAAGTATCAGGTAAATATCAAGGCCTCAGAGGTGCTTTGGTGAAGGTCAAGGGATGGACTTTACATCACCCTTACCAGCTGTCCACATTATGAAGAGGTGAATAGGATTCGTAACTTGGGATATCTGTGTGTCCTCACATTTCAGCGTACTGCCAAGGGAGCAGGCTGTGCTGCAGTGGGCAGTCCAGTCTCCGAAGGGCATCTCCAAAGCTCTGCGTAGGCCCTGTCGCTGACAGAGCTGTCTCCAGCCCAACATCTCCGTGAACTCCCACCTTCCTCCTCGATAATACTAACGGGAGTGCTGCAAAGGAGGTGAGCGAGCAGGTGTCACATCCAATGAAGAATCCTTCTTTGCAGAAGCTCCCAACTTGAAGCATCACCCCACGTTACAGGGACCATGCAGCGAATGGGTTGCGAAAATCAGTGCACATTGGTGGAGATCTCATCAAGGCAGGTTTCTGCTCAGTAAAATCTCAGGCAGATTTGATGGCTCTGAAGCTGCTTTTGACTTGCAACATTTCAGCAGAGTGCTTTTCAGATATCTGTTAAAAAGTGATGACAGAAGTAAACAAGGCACCACGTGGCACACCACAATTACAAGGCACAAATAAGATGAGTGGAGGGGAGGAAGGACCCAGCTTGTCCCAGGCAGCGTCACCCCGAGGCCACCTTGATGGAGGTCTCTTCTCCTCCACGTTCAAAACACACGGAAGAGCAGCTGGGAAGAGGCTTTGGGGTATAAAACAGTGAAGGGGATTTTACCAAAATTGTCTGTGGCAAGGCTGAATAATGAGTAAGAGCTTCTTATTTTCTCACCCAATGAGCTTAGCACCTCACACAGCCACACCACCCAGAAGTTAACTACTGCCCAGGCTAAGTAGGGGAGCAGGGTGGGAAGGGGCAGGGAAGAAGGGAGGCTGTCGTGAGAGCTCCTCTAGGTTTTGCTAAAGCCTAGGAGAAAGGAAAACCATGTGTTGATCAAAAGCTGGCAGGCAAAGGACTCAGTTTCACTCAGGAGCCTGTAGGAAATGTCCACAATGACAAGGAATGGCAGACTCAAAAATGGCCAGGAGACTGCAGGAGCATGGTCACCATGAAGAGGCAGATCCAGCAGGAGAGGACATACCACCAGAGCTGCTGTTCAGCTCTTCTGAACCCTGCTGAGCTTGTCCTGGTGGGAACAGCAGTTTGCCACTCCAGCCGCTGTGGCAGCTCCTTCCAGCTGGAGGTGGGACACAGTTCAACCCTTCTGGCCAGTGGGAGGCTGGTGGGAGGCCCCCACCACCGAGGCCGCTGAGCAGTCCTGCCCCAAGACATGGAACTTTTGCTTAGAGGATCATTGTAACTTTTCCTTATCCTTTATTTTACCTCACATTTCTGCAGTGAGACTCCTGCCACTGCTTGCACTCCAGTTACAGGATGTATTGCTGGCACTCATCTGACAATAAAGTCACCTTTTGTGAAATTATACAGATGTTTGAATTTCCACCCATCAGAAAAAATCAAGTTGTTAATAAAATTTGTGAATAAGCTGAGCAAATGATACTTTCTTCTTTTTCCTCCTTCCCTCTCTTCTCCTCTCCTCAGAGCACCACGCTCACACACGGTGATGGGGACTCCAACCTCATTGCTCGTCCCCCTTCCCCCAGGACATCCCTGTGGTGCAGCAGGCCTGGCAGCACGGCGGTACAAAAAGCACCAAGCAAATCCCTTTCCCTCCTGTTATTGAGGTTCCTTAGCTCTACACATGGCTCTGGTTTGGTGGGATCACCTGCTTGGGATTTGCGTTGAGTCATGTTTGTTTTGTGAAGAAACTCGAGTGGTTTTGCTGCTCTGATTAAAGGGCAGAGGTTGTGTCTATCGGTCCCGGTGCCATTTCGCCCAACCCTACCAGTATCAGCAAAGGGCTGACTGCTAAGAAATCAGAGCAGCATAACAGTGTCGAGATTTCAAAACAGCCTTTCATTTCTTCTTTGTGAGGGTTTTATGGCCACTGCTAGTATCTCTTCCAGGAAACAAAATTTCCCAATGCTTCCTTTTCTGGTAAGTCCCAGTTTGTGTGGTATCCTACCCAGCAGGGATTGGAAAGGCAAGGGGAAAGAAAGGGACACAGGCTCTGGTCCTATCTCCTGGACTGAATCCATGCTCCAGCTTGGACTGAGCGTTACACAGCGGTGTTGTTCCGCTCCTGGATTGATCAAAGATACTGTGGACAATGGGAGAAGTAGGAGGGTACACTAAAAGACGGTGCAGGCAGAGCTACAGGTAGATAGAAAGATACTTAAATAAACACAGTGGATATAAAGAGAACAAAATGCTGCAGTGTATGAAAGCCAAGAGTACAACTTTGAACTATTCCTTCTGCATTTGCACTTTTACATACCCAGCACAGCTGAATTAGAGCCTGCAGATGGAAACATGCAGACACAGAGCACCAAGGCTGCCTCTGTAGAGCTCTTTTGATCCTACAATCTGTTTTCTCCAGGAGCAAGGTCTAGCTTCTAGGAAAATAAAGGTAACACAAGTGTTACCTCTCTGTTGGGATAAGAAATCACAAAAGAGTAGCACTGAAGTTCGACGTCTGCTTTATTCCCAATATTTACACTTGGTGACTGGCTAATCTATGCTCTGGAGGATAGCAGCGTCACTGTTATCCCGCCATTTATTTGAGGCCAAAATCTTTATTCTTGGGAACTAGGTAGGTTTTCAGGCTTTCTTTCCAAAAACCATTCTCTATAATTACAGGATAGGATGTACTAAAACAAAAATGTTAATTCATCCCCAGACTAAAATATACATTTACCTGACTCTGGGATTCTTGCTGTGAATGACAGCAACACACAGATAGGACAGAAGATATTTCATGACAAAATCATCATCACACAAAACAGGACGTTCAAAAGGAATGAATGGAGAAACCCTTTAGCTCCAGCAAGTTTAACGAAAACTGAGTGCAAAGTAAATATTCTTACGCTGTGGTCTCCCATCCCAGACTTCTTCCATGTCTGAAGCAGTGTGCCAAAGTTTGGCGCAGTGGATCTCCCTGTGCCAAAAGAGGTCCATTGTAAAGCAGAATAGAAACAAGTACAGACAGACATGGAGCATGGAGCCTCGCCTCCTTTCAGATTTGGCTTATTTGCCTACAAGTCTCACTAGTTCCTTGTTTTGATGCTCAGGAGAAGACCCTGATAATCCTGGGTAGGGTAACATTAGGTTTTGAATGCAAGAGAGAGATCGGGATGGAGTCTCGATATAAGGAACCAGCAACCCCTCCCCTCCCAGTAAATGCAATTGTCTAAAAGCATTAAGTGCTCCTGAATAAGGAGATGGCTTTTTGTAGCCCTACGGGTAATGGCCTTGTTCAAATCAAGTATCCATTTTTAATGTATGAAAGCAAAAGACAGTTGAGAATGCAGCTTGCTGAAAGTTCTGCCATGAAACAGCAAAGCTGAAAGGTCCGTTTTAAGATGATTTAGCAAATGCAGGTCTAAAAGGCTTCAGTATGGTGCAGCTTTGCATAAGTAAGTGGTCTTCAGCCTCTAAATGGTACCCCTTGCACGATAACTCTACCTAGCACTAGACTCTGGATATCTTGCCTACAACCGGATGCTTAAATAATGTAGATCTTGATTGTTTCTACCTTTGTTGTTGTTGTTGTTGTTGTTGAGGCCATAATTGCATTGTTTAAGTTTGACTTTACACAAAAGCCATCAAGAGCAGCGCATTACCACGGGTGCTGCTCCATTGGCATGACTCAGGGTCGTCCCTGTAATGAAAGGCTCTCAGCCTGCAGAGCCCAAGTCAAAGTTGCCTCCTGCCAATCCACCACATTCCAGCAAATTGTTTAATTAACATAATGAATGCAAACTACACTCCAGTCTGCACGATGGGTAGCTGGAAACACCCACTCATACATGAGCAACAATGCCTTGTCCTTTAACAATGGGGCCTAGATTTTATTTAGTCCCTTCTGTCAAGAGGGATCACTAGGAGCTCATATTCACACACCCCTTGTAAATTTTCCTATTTCCTTGTACAGAAAGTATTTCTGGTTAACTATTTTGGTAGTCCCATTTATATTATCTATTTCTAGAAAGGCTCATGCATATGTTTAATGCATGAATAGTTCCAGGGAGGTCAATGGGAAAATTTATACATTTAAAGGGTGTGCGTACATCTTTACAAAGTTGGCCTGAACTTTGCATCCATGCCCAAAGCTTTTCTCCAGCTGTGTCTGCATGCACGTACCTAACTGCACCAGCATTCTAACACTAGCCCATTATTCCTCCAACTGAAAAGTTAAAATCCACCATTTACTGTGCGAGCAAGGTGTATGACTGCATTCCTTTTTCCTGCTTCTGTCCCCAAATCCTCAGAACATGGGGCATGAAAAAATTAGTGTGGTGGCTGGAAAAGAGAACACAGAGACAGAGACAGCTGCTGCTGGCTGGAGAAGGGAAGCATCAGTGCTGGCCATCGCTGGTGTCTTGCACTGCGATCCAGGGCCTGCAGTGGTACCCACAGGCTCACAGGTACCAGACTGTAATGACTTGTACTCACTTCCACCTTCTTCTGGATCAAATCCATGAAGAGCTCTGTGACTTCTTGCCAGTCCCTTGTACTGTTCATACCTGGGTTGCTCATAGCCCTTTCAAATGCATCAGTCATCATGAGGACTGCTTAACATCACACTAGTGTTTTGCATAAATATTGCACTGAAAGAAAGAGAGAAGACAAAGAGAAGAGAGGAGAAGAGAAGGGAAGAGGAGAGGAGAGGACAGGACAGGACAGGACAGGACAGGAGCAGAAGAGCAGAAGAACCGAGAAGAGAAGAGAAGAGAAGAGAAGAGAAGAGAAGAGAAGAGAAGA
>CM021732.1:7303361-7334008 GCA_011075105.1 Heteronetta atricapilla | reverse complement strand
AAGAGAAGAGAAGAGAAGAGAAGAGAAGAGAAGAGAAGAGAAGAGAAATAGGAAATTAAATAAAATAATATATATATTAAAAATCTACATCACAGAAAAAAAGTAGCTTTGTTTTTCCTCTCAATTTCATTTTCTCGACTGCCAGCCTAAGACTCCATGGAGGAGAAAAGCATGCTCAGTAGAAAAGCATAACTGCTGCCTACGTAATCTTAAACTATCAAGTAGAAACAGCATTTTTTGCTCACTGATGGCATTCCCTCCCATTCTCACACAAGCCAAGAGGAGTCTCCTGAGGTTACAGCCAGGGAATGGCAGACAAGCACTGGGCTGCTCTTGGCTCACTGCGTCTTTTTGTTTTTGTTGGACACATGGTGACACTCCCCCCTTCAGCTCCAAGGTCCTGAAAGCCATTTGTTTTCGTTTAAGGCCAGACGAGGCAGTGCTTTCTTACCAGCACGCACACTGGAGAGTGCTGCAGCTGTCTGTCCTGCTTCAGCTTAGGTGCTTCAGGTCCCTTGGCTCCCACAGAAATGTCAGGCACGTTTGGAAAAGTCTAACCAGAGTTCCTCCAACCTTTTGCTATTGAGCCAGCTACTTGGCTGGTTGGGCAACTGCAACACCCAGTTCTGAGCCCTATTAGGCCCTATCAGAGCCACGTGGGTGCGATCGGCTCACACAAACCAACTTGCAAGACTGGTGCTTCAATTTGTCATGCTCTTGTAATAAATCAATTCCTTTCCTTTAAGTAGGGGTTAGTCAGCGAACTCTTACTCATGCGTTTCTCACACAGTAAGTCACACTTCCTGGTAGCGTCTGTGTGAACGCGGTTTCTGTGTCCTTACCTTCGCTTTAGGAGAAGCAGCTAGATGAGGCTGGTTTTCCGGAGATACCATTTCTCTCGTAAACCCACACAACCAATAAATGCCTGATTTTTCTACCCATGTTGAACTGTTATTGGACATTCAGTCTGTGCTGAGTCCTGTACACCATGGTGCAGCAAAGCGGCATCCTCCAAGCAATGGGCCTCACCTGGATGCAAGCAGCCTACACTGCGGAGCTGCGTTTCTCTCACATCCCCCCCACCACCACCTCGTACACGTCCTGGGGGTGTTTGTGGAGGCTCTTGGTGCTGGAGCAGCCTGGGACGCTTTCCCACTGAGCCGTGGGAGATCTGTCCGTCCTTCTGGGCGAACAGGTTGTTGTGGTAGGCGGCAGAGGCCTATCAGCAATCGCACCTCTCGCTTGGCACCAGCACGGCTGCGTGGGAGGGCGACCGCTGGTGATCGGCATCAGCAAAAGCCCTGCTGAGGCTCCCCATATCCCCCTCGGCCCCGTTGGAAACTTCTGAACGTGGGCGAGAGCTCGTGCTTGGGCTGAGAGTGGGAGGACGGCAGTGGAAGGTCCCCTCAGCACCGCTCCTCCAACAACTCTGGTCATCCGCTGCGGCATCTCCAGCCTCAGTGCTTAGCCTGCCACATCCAGCCATGGGAGGGCTTTTGGCTGTGGAATAATTTCTCAGAGGAAGTGTCTGCCCTGAATTAATGTGTCTGATAATTGGCTAAATGGCATAAACAGCTCCTGGAGTGCCCCTCCGGCACTCAGCCTTTGGATTTGAGACAGACCAAGCAGGCAAGCAGATTTCCAAAGGGCAGTCTGTCTGGGCCACGGGTGATGTAGGTGGCTCTGTGGTTTTATTCCTCACAGCCTAAAAAGAGAGCAAGGTCCACAGTGGTCATTTGGAGTGAAAATTCATAGCTTATTAATTAGGAAAGGAAAAACAAAAAAGGCCCCTTCTAGGCCAGGGCATAGATTTTAGGCTGCCATCCAATGTGAGGAAGTGTTCCCCTCCCAGAGGGGGATCCAGGCTACAAGGTTATTTAATACTTTCTGGTTGATTTTGTGTTTGGAATAACTGCCTTAAATGATTGCTTTTGGCCTGAGAAACTGTTTGCTTACCTGGCACCTGAACTCCAGTGATAAACTTTAATGTCCTCCTCTGAGTATTCCCCCTGCACACAGAGGAGACACAGTGCAGGCCTTTTAGCTATAAATCCAACCTTGAAAAAAAAATAAAAATTAAAATCAGATGTTGCTCATTATCTCTTCCAACTTCTATCTATCCGTCAACATCCAAAAGTTTTAAAAGCCCTGCTTAAGCATGTCTCCATTCCATTGATGGAATATCCTTTAATATTTTATAGCTCTGACTTGTACTTCTAAAAGTACCAATTAATCTCACCAGATAAAAACTGGCACAAAATGGCACAAGTGAGAATATCTCCAACCTTCCTCCCAGCAATCGTGTGCCAGTTCATCTTGGAGCATGTAATGATTTACTGTAATAGTTTTAGGCCCGTAATGGGGCCAATAACTGGCATCTGGAAGCTGTGAGGCTCTTTCCCAATGGATGCCATTCGTATACAGTTATTTAATTAATTAACAGCTCCACTAGCATAAGCTAGTAAAGGGTCTATTAAAGTTTTTTATTTTTTTAAATATCTTCCAAAGTAAGAACATATGCTGCATGCTGCTTTTCCCTTGGAGAGCGCTTAACGTTGCAACCTGTTTATCCTATGACTGATTTTCAGATTCCACCTTAACCAGCTGCTTTTTGCTCGACTTTAGGATTCAGCAGAGAGCTAACTGCAGTGTGCTCAGCAGGAGCGGCGAAATAACATTCTACCTGCATGTGCTCATTCCTGTGCGAGGTGCCAAACCCCTGCAACGGCCGCCTGGCTGCCTCTGTGCTTTTCCCAGACGTTACACGTGATGCACTTCCATTTTCCAGTTTCCCTGCTGAGAATAAATAAATAAATATAAATAAATAAAGGTGGAGGAGTTCATGTGGAATAAGCAAAATATCAGGACCCTGCCAGACGCTGGAGGGAGTTGGTCAAGTTTGTAAAAAGCATTTGAGAGCCCAGTCCCAGGTGAAATGTGGAAAAGCTCTCAGGGGCTGTAAAGCTAGCAAAGATGGGTTTGGTCTGATTTTGCTTCCCAAACCATGAGGATTCCTATACCTTAGGTTTAATTAAGTGCAAATCAGGTCCTCGTGCAGCATGGTGGGTGCAGACCTGTGGCAGGGTGAAGGGCTTCTCTATGAGCATCCATCCTTCTGCAAGGGGGCTGAAGCAGAAAATGAGTGACTTCCCTGGCCCTACCCCAGCATGTACAGCTCCAGCTTGGTGCCAAACAGCAGATGTCATAGATTTATATATAATCATAGAATCATTAAGGTTGGAAAAGACCTTCAAGATCATCTGGTCCAACCATCCCCCTACCACCAATGCCACCCACTAAGCCGTGTCCCTAAGCACCAGGTCCAAATTTCCTTGAACAACCCCAGGGACGGTGACACCACCACCTCCGTGGGCAACCCGTCCCAGTGCCTGCCTGCTCTCTTTCTGAGAATAAATGTCTTCTCATTTCCAACCTGAACCTCCCCTGGCACAACTTGAGGCCATTCCCTCTGGTCCTATCACCAGTTACCTGTGAGAAGAGGACGACCCCCAGCTCCCCACAGCTTCCTTGCAGGTAGCTGTAGTGAGCAATGAGGTGCCCCTGAGCCTCCTCTTCCCCAGGCTAAACAACCTCAGTTCCCTCATCTGCTCCTCACAGGACTTGTGCTCCAGGCCCTCCACCAGCTGCGTAGCCCTGCTCTGGACACGCTTCAGGGCCTCGATGTCCTTCTTGTAGTGAGGGGCCCAAAACTGAACACAGTACTCAAGGTGAGGCCTCACCAGAGCAGAGTACAGGGTACATCACCTCCCTGGTTGGTGATGGCCATCATCATCACCATATCACCATCCTGCTGGCCACACTACTCCTGATACAAGCCAGGATGCTGTTGGCCTTGCAAGGAACACTACCCTACCACTGGCTACATGGAGCCCATTTGAATGGAAGCAACAAAGCATTCCTGCCACCTGCAAAGTGGGAAGGAGGCTTAATGAAGCGGCAGTCGGGAGAGCAGAGAAGGCAGTGGCACACAGGTAGTTAATGGCAGAGTTTGAGCTTTAAAGTTTGCTGTGGTAATTCTTTGCGTAAGTGTCTGATGGCCCGCAGGCAATCCACGGCATGCATTTTTGCCTTGGTGCCTTACAGAAAAAGAAGTATCTGTGTTGGAAACGAAAAGCACCCAACAGGGAAGAAGAGAAAAAGATTTAGCGCTTACAAAACTATTAAAGGTATTCAAATAGCCATCAAGCAAAAAAGCCGAAAAATCTGGATTTGGTAATAGAGCAACTCATTTCAAGTGGCCCTATCAGTTCTATGCGATATCAAAAATAAGGTGATATGGGACTACAAAAAAATATAATCTCACCCAAAAAAGTACCTTGGGAAACATGCAGTAGATACATGAAATGCTACCGAACTGCAAGTTCTTTCCCGAAATTCTGGAGGCAAAGGTTGCTCGTAAACACTAAAGCCTCCAGTGAGTGGCAATCCCATGCTAGCTGCTGCTGCATTGTTAAGTGAAGGGACACCTAATAAATTAAAGAACAAGGTTAAATGCTTGGTGAAACGTGTACTGGAAGCCCCACAAGGACAGTGTAGATATGAATTTGGAGAACCTCTGACAAGAAAGTAATGTCATTTAGCAATAACTGTCTAAAGTAGGCACTACTAACAGCACGGCATGGTGCTAGCTCCCGGGTGCTGGGTCTTGATATACAGGACATGTCAAAAGCTGCATAATCCTTGATGCAAAATCCTTTTCTATGGCTGTTACGTGTGGTGTCATCCCTCTCCTGCTCTCCCTCCCTCCAGCCCTCAGCACTGCCTTCTGGCTGCAAGGCTTCGGAGAAACGGCGGTGCCCTGGAGCGGCCATCACCTCGAGCCCTTCAGATGGAGCCTCATCCTTGTGATCCACCACAGCTCATCGAGAGGTTGTCAAAAAACTCCAGCAACAAGGGAAGGCCAGCAACAGCTCAGTTTGATACCCTTGTGAGAGAGATGTCAGATTTGCTTTGCCTAGATGTCAGGTGTAGATGAGCGAAAAGGCATCTTCTTAACTTTGATGTCTCATGCTCCTGCCTAGGTAGCGCCTCAGGCCTGACAAGCCTGAAAAGTTTTGTGCCGAGTTCACTTCCAAGTCCAACTTGGGTGTCTGAAATTACTCTTCAGCCTAAATGCCCTAAAGCGACCAGTCTGTCAGGGCCTTTGGGTGATGGCAAGAGCTCCATGGTAGTCTATCTCCTCACAGAAGGAGCCTTGCAGACAAAGCAGGGTCTGTAGGATAGGTGGTCCCACTTTTAGGCAATTGCCCGATGGTCAGAGCAGTCTCCATGAAGCGTCGTGTGGGCTGAGCTCCTTCTCTGACGGGAGGACGCCCAGACCCACAGTTCCTTCTTTCCTTGTTGTTGCCTCTCCTGCCAAGACAACATGCTGTTGGGCAGGAGGAAGGAGGAAGGAGAGAGGCTGTGCTTTTGTTACTGCATGGAGGAATGTGACTGTAGGACCTGCAGCTTGCACAAAGTCTGTCAGCAGTCCCTGGAGAACAGGCCAGAGCTCAGGCTCCCTCCTCTCTGACAAGTGCCACAGCCAATAGGCCATGCGGGGTCATCTCAACTCCACGTATCTAGGAGATAGATACCTAGATGTCTCATACAGGCAGCAGAGAAACAGGCATTTCCTGTCC
Source organism: Heteronetta atricapilla (assembly GCA_011075105.1). Taxonomy (NCBI): domain Eukaryota; kingdom Metazoa; phylum Chordata; class Aves; order Anseriformes; family Anatidae; genus Heteronetta; species Heteronetta atricapilla. The sequence continues at coordinate 7,328,366 of CM021732.1, read as the reverse complement.
TGAAAGGAGACAAGTATCTCCCTGGAGTTCATTTTCCTCTGCACTGACTGTGCATGGAGCCTGGGGTGACTAACTCAGTCTTTGAAGTCCAGCTGTTCAATATCTAAACCAAGGCAGATGAGTTCCCCCTCTCCTCCCTCCGCCCCTTTCCCATGTTCCCCTTCCATCCCCGTAAACCTTTCATGATGCCACAGCTCAGACGGGAAGGCCTGGGAGCACCTCTAATCCCTTGCAGAGCAGCCAGGAGCCAGGGCCTTGGAGGCTCCCCATGGAGCTATGGGGTCAAAACATCTCCAGAAGTTCTCCTGTCACCAAGCGAACACGTAGAGGGGGTTTACAAGATACAGTTTCCTTTCCCAGCTCACTTTAATAGACAAGACTGACCACATCCTGGTTCTCCGACATAGATGCTGTAGACACCTATCTTCTACAAAGAACTGACAAAAAATATTAATTAATATGGTAATTAAAACCCTTTGTGCTTTTGTGGAAAACAAAGCAGCTGTAAACTCAGCTTAACTGGCTGTTTTGTATTGTTGATTTGTACTGCTCTGGTATTCCGATGAATGCACTCTTTAAAGGTGATTTAGGCTTAATATCAATCATCTTCAAAATAATAGAAGTATCCCATAGTAGCCATGACTTCAGGTTTCATGGTTAGCATTCATTTACAGATAAATTATCTCAAGGTGGAATGAAAGTTGAGTACATATATTGGGAATTTAAGTAAAGCATCGCTAATGTATTGCAAATAAACCAAAATCGAGCAGCAAAAAATCCCAAACAATCATCCTTAAATTTAAAAATCCAAGGAGATTAAGAATTGAAAGTGCATTCTGTAACAAATACATTCACTAGTAGATTTTATTTCATGAGAAAAAAATCCATATTCTGTCATAAGTTTCAAGACCAACATTGGCCAGCTACAGCTATAGATTTTGATCTCTGCAAGGTCACAGACAGATGACCTTTGCTGGCTTCCCACCTCCACATCCAGCCTTCTAGATCATCCTTCCATTTCTTTTCTGAGTTTGCATGCACATTAGGCAGAACTTCTGAAAATAATACGAGGTGGTCTGGTTCTCTGCTGTCAAAGAAAACCCAGTTCACAGCCTGAGAACTTTCTGGGATTGAAACACGATGGTGCAATTTTCTGTTTGTAGTAGCGTCGCTGGAGAATCAACCAACGAGTATCCTTAAAACCATAAGGCAGCGCTGTCACTGGACATATGCCGTGTAATGTAAAAACACTCAAAGGATTAACAGCTATCAGTGGATACACCTCTAGCTGTGCACATATAGCAAATCTATAGAGAAGGGATTATGGATATGTGATATGAACCTGCAAGGAAAAAAATAGAGTGCAGCCAAAAAAAAAGAAAACAGAAGACAGTTATTCCTGTATTTACAGATTTTTTTCCAAATTTTTGTTTACATGATGACTTATTTGTACAGAAGCAATATGTAGAGATCCTGCAGTAAGAGATCAGTCACAAGATGCTGAGTTTCATAAGCATTGATCATGAAAAAGAGTTTCTGACCTGAAGCTTGCTTCAGTCCCAGGCTTTAGCCCAAAACAGTCATTTAAACAAGAAACATCCTTACTCTTCATGTTCATTATTAAAATCAAACACACTTACGAATTTTAAAAAGACCCATCCTTTCCCTAGCTATCTTTACTTCATTGCCCTGCTACCCAGAAAGTTTTTCCTAATGTATCCTCTAAATTTTCTTAGCTGCAAATGAAACTGCTTCCTTCTTTCCCTGTCCTGCAGTGGTCATGGGAAAAGATTTATCACTATCCTCCTTACAATAATCTTTAACACATTGCAAGATTTTTATCATGTCTTTTCCTTAGACTCTGCTGTTCCCAGACTAAACAAACAATCCTTTCAACATTTCCTCCTAGGTTGTTCTTTCTATGCCTCCGATATTTCCAGTGTCTCTCTCCTGGCCTCCCTCCAGTTTGTCTACATTTTTCTTACAGTGCAGTGCCCAGAACTGGACACTGTATTCCAGCTGAGGCCTTACCGGTGCCAAGTGGAGTAGAATAATTATCTCCTATGTCTTAGGTTGCAGCCACACATCCTGTTCTGGCTGCAGCTGAGCTGGGTGAAAAGTTTATTTCTTTTCGCCCACTCCAGCTGCTTATCACCACCCCTCAGCTGCCGGCTCCCCCCCTCGCAGGTCAGCCAGCACCACTGCCGTCTCACTGCTCCAGGACACAATCCGGGTGCATGACCCAGGTTAGAGATGGTGATCCAAGCAGCAGGTCTTTTCTCATCCTTGATTTCTCAGACCCGGCTAAGGCTGAGGCATAAGCGCCTACGAAGAAGCCAAAGCCTCAGGTGGGAGGAGATGATGAGCAATGGGGCTGTGGGTAGCGGTTTTTGCTGCTGGAGGAGCTGCAGCCAGAAAAGGACGTCCAATGTCATCTTCACAGTCAGATTTCAAGCCACTCGCCCCCCCAGCCCCACCTTGCTATGCTGCTGCCCAGCCAGGGGGTCCCCTTTTGGCATTTTTTCCCCCCAAATGCAGTAGTTCGGACTTCATTATTATGCTGATTTTGTAACATCTTTTCCAATGATCAGTGCCATTCAAAATTCACATTTTATTGTCCCAGGTAAGACCACCCAGAGATATTTTATAAGCACATTCACTACTTTGACACCCAAGGTAAGTATGAAAGGGCTGAAGGCAACAGTGAAGCCTGGCTGGAATGCCCTCCTAGTGTGAGAGCAATACCTCCACTCCCATCACCTGCAGGTTTTCATCCACTTCTGCAGCCACCCTAGAGTGATAATGTTTTGTATCTCTCACAATATTGCAGAGAACTGGGTCAGGAGGCTTACTAGTGCCACAGTGCACATTTCTAATACTTTCCTCCATTTAATGTCCCTCGAGAATGCCTTGCAGGACACCATGCAAGCTTCTCATGCCGGTAGCAGAAACACAACCCATCAATTTGGAGGTACTGTACTGATTAGACTGGAGATAAGTATTTCTTTTCTTACTCTATGGCTCCTGCAAAGACACGATGGAGAACCGAGCTGGCTGCTGATCAGTCTGGCAGATCCTCTGCTCCCCTGCAGAACAGACTGTTTCACGCTCTGGGGAATGAAGACTTGGGAAAGCAATGGTGCTGAGATCCTCTAGTCACAAAGCATTTAGCACGAGCTGGGGACTCAGGGCCTCTCTGTGCCACCCAGGGCCTCCAGACACAGTGAGAGGATTCAGGGATTTAACCCTGACAGACTCCCTCCTACAGCTGACGTTTCCTTCTGCAGTTTAGGTGGAGTTATACTTGTTTTGGGTGGAGTTATATTCACTTTGATGTATTGCCTTCAGCTCTGCATATACCTGCATCCTACCATTCCCATATCCACGCATCCTCTCCGCGTCCATCCTCATTCCCTATTTTTCCCCTTTCCTCACCCCTTTCCCTTTTCCTCCATGGAAACATCCCTCCATCAGCTTGCTGCTTGTTTTCCCAGGCCATTCCCTGCTCCCCGAGCACCTCCTCAGCCCCTGTTAGCAGCGGGCCTGCACCCCTCTGCCCACACACAGCTGCGCTCCGCTCGCCCTGCAAGCCCTGCCGGCTTTCTCAGGCTCTCGGGAAGCGGAGGGTGAGGTACTGAGAGCTGATGGCAGGGTGAAGTCATAGGAGTAGAGCCGAGGTGAAGTTCTTGTTCTGTCTTGAACACTGAGTGCCAATCACACCACAATGGATGGTGGTTCTAGGCAGGGAACGGCTTTTCAGCCCACCAAAATTAGACCATTAAGTGGAATTTCCTCTATGGGCTAATCAGGAGCTGAACCCATTTCTCCAGAGATAAAAGGCACAGCTCAGTCTCCTGATTTGAGGGGTCATCTGGAATACAAATCAAATTTCATTTGAGCTGTGTTTATGCAAGGGACTTTTTTAAAAAAATCTGCTTGTTAGTGCCTTGTGCCTAAACTGGAGCTGTGAAGTGACTTTTTCTCACTCGAGGCTAAATAAAGTACTGTACTGTTTTTATAAATGTCCCGAGCTCTGCCAGGAGGCTGGCAGTGAAAGAGGCTGGCAGGAGACAGGCCCCGTCTCTGTTCCGTGTCACGGAAGTGAGCCCAAGGACGCCGGCCAGTGCCTCCCCGCCGCCGCCGTGCCACCAATTGCCACGCAGGTGATGTCATGGGATGGCAAAAGCGCTTCCCTCGCCGCTCCCCTGCTCTGCCAGCTCCCACCTTCGGTGTATTTTCCTCGCTCCGCTCCGTGTACTGTAATAACTAAGTCAACTGGAAAAAATATTGAAGAGAAGGCTGAGGAAAAACAGAGCATAGGGGCAGCTGGAGCCAGCAAAGGAGGCACACTGAGAGCTATAAAGAAGCTTTGTGCAGCAGCTTCTCGCAGCTTTGGGATATTTAGTTCCACGGGAGTTGGAGAAGATGGGTAATAAGCTGGCCTTTATTTTAAGGGATATCCCTTGTAGTCTCAGCTGCATAAAGATCAGTCTTCGGGTGTGTGGAAACAGTGCTAACAGTATCTCTCTTTCAAAACCTCCTGCTGCTCACTCTGTTGAATGGCCTTGGTCCAGCCAGAGGGGAAAAAAAGCCTTCCATCCCCAAACAGTCATCAGTCTGGAGGAAAAGAGGTGATGAAAAGAGGTTGCAAGTGATGAAATGAAGTAATAACTTACAGAAAGATACATTACCCCAGCACCCAGGTGCCTGCTTGAGAACTGCTAACACTCGATGTGAGGAGCATGTCCTGTGCCCCCTGCCCCAGGGGCATCCTGCCTGGGTGCAGGGAGCCTGCAGCACCCGCAGCTGAACCTCAGGAGGGGGACGAGGGTCTGCAGAGGCTGTCAGTGCACCCACGGTCTGGCCATACGTATGGAGCCGCTTATAGGATCGGCCCGCGGAGGTGGCTGCCGCATGCAAACCACGAGTCGAGACATCCAGATGGCTATGCACAGTTCAGAAGTGCACGCATATTTGCAGTTTTGTGTTATTGTGAATCGATGCATGCAGTGCTGACGATGCATATGCACAAATTCAGATCGGTTTTGCGCTACTGTGAATCAATACAGGCAATGCTGATTATGCATATATCCAAATTCCAATTGGTTTTGTATTATTGTGAATCGATATATATAATGCTGATTACACCTATCCATTTTTTTTAAATATTGTATAGCTATATATGTAATAGCTGATGAGTTTTGGGGAAAAAATGTAGAAGTATTCTTACAGGCGTCGAGCAGAATGTCCCAGGAACCAATGTGTTAAACTGATCAAAAAAACAGGCTTAAATTTTTACTTGGACAGAAATTCAAAATAAAATTGCCTTGAATGTATCATAAGGGAAGGCCATTCAAAGTGCTCTGTTGTGCTAGGCAAGCCAGCAAATGTTCACACTTCCTTCTAACCACAGTCACCTGCACACAGCGAACATTTTAACTACCTTCATCATTTCGCTCCCAAGCCTGTGCTGTTCCATTCCGCCTCCATTACAAAACCCGCTTCAAATCATGTCTCATGTCTGCTGTGACAGAGATGAGGAGCAAAAAGATGCTGGATTGCTGGTGAGGGCTCTGACGGGAACACTGCTGGTAGCTTTGCTCCAGCAAAGGAGCCCAAGCTTCCCAGGTGCAGCAGGGAGGGTCCTGGAGACTTCTCTCAGCCTCGTGAAAGTCTGTGCAGATCTTCCAGCCTGTAAAATGTAAAGTGACACTAAGTGAAATAAGGCACTTTATAATTCAGCTGTAAGTATCTTCAAGCACCATCTGACCAAATTATAAATTGTTTAATAAAATAAAAGTTCTTCTTGTTCTAGAAGGGTTTTCTTTCTAATGGCTACTTCAGACGTTCAGCTAAATGTATTGTGACCAACGTAATTATCATTTGTCTGCATCTCAGAATGGTCTAATCAAGCACTAGGGGCTAAGTAGCTCATATGCACAAATACAGTGATATTGAACTCTTCTCTTGCAGACTCCATCTTCCTATTCCACCCACCAGCAACACAAAAATGTGGAGACAAAGGCCAGACATAAGAGTATAATAGGCAAAACTGGCCTGGAATAAATACGTGTTGAAAAAAAAATAAAAAGAAAGGTTGGGCATAACTTCACTGCAGGAGGACAGGAGAGCAAAACAAGTGAGGAGGAAAAGGAAAACAAGTAAAACCGACTACTTTTAGACTGGGAGTTTGCTCATGCAGTGAAAGCAATGACATGTTTGTCTGCAGCAGCAAGGGCCGAACCGGGTGACCTCAGGTGTCCCTGCCAGCTTCTTGGGCAGCAGATAGCATTTCACCGAGCACAAAAGAAACACCTGACCCTGCTTCCTTCTGCCACTGAACTAACCATGTGGGCTGGCTGTGGGCAGGAGAATCCATCTATGTACCGACTGCTATTTTAGGGATGTGCTCAGTGTTATTTGTGTTCTGGAACCTCTGGATTTAGGCAGTTTTGGGACTTCTGTTCAGGGGTTCCAACACCAAGGGATCTTCTGGTCAGATTGAAAGCCTGGTTGGTCACAGAATCACAGAATCGCAGCCTGGTGAGGCTGGCAGCACCTCAGGGTCCCTCAGGCCCAGCCCCTGCCCCAGCAGGGCCACCCAGAGCAGGGTGCCCAGGCCCACGGCCAGGCGGCTTTTGGAGCTCTCCAAGGAGGAGACCCCACAGCCTCTGGGCAGCCTGGGCCAGAGCTCTGCCACCCTCCTGGCTCAGCCTGGGGGCCAGGGGAACCTCCTGGGCTCCAGGCTGGGCCCACTGCATCCTGTCCTGGCACTGAGCACCACTGAAAGGAGCCTGGCTCCGGCCTCGTTACATCCCACATTCAGGTCCTGTGCTCTGGCAGCCCAGCTTTAGGCTCAGGCCAACAAGTCACTCCAGGAATCACTGCAGGGACAGGCTCAGAAGACCCTGACACATGCTGGCAGAGGAAGGGTGGTCTCTGCTCAGCCTGGTGCCACTGGTTATTTCTTAAAAAAGAGTGAACCCAGCTGGTTTGTCACCAAAGAGAAAGGCAGCCCTGGGGCAAAGGCTGGACCTTCAGGGAGGGATCACACACAAACACAGCATTTAGCACTGGTTAAATCCCACCAACACTTCCCTGTCCGAGGAAAGCAGAGGAAAGCAGCATGGCTTTTTGACTCACTTTCTGCCTAAGTGTCTAACCTGGGTGACCTGGCTTGTCCTGCTGGAGTCAGTCACCTAATTTTAGCTGTTGCAGTGACTAATGGAGGCCTAAATTAGGTGGTCTTTTTCCTGAGCTCAGTTCCTTAACCCAACTTCCCTTGTATGAGGTGACTGTTGCAATTAGCAGCACCGTGACTAACCAGATAATAATAGTTCCAGGTTGGGCTGCACAGCTTTTACAAGTATTTCAGAATGCCATAGCACTTTACAGTGCATTGTTTTTCCCTGCAGATTGACAGAACAGCATCCACCAGCTCTGTATACAAGGTATGTTTGTCAGCAGTGTTAATTCAACATAAATATTGCTTCCCCATTTGTGGATGCTGTCTCCATCTCTCCTTCAGGATCACGCCATGTTGCCCAGTCCCCTGAGCTGCTGGTAATCAGCAGAACAGAATATCCTTTCTTCGCTATTTTGTATTGCTACTTTTGTATTGCCATTTCGGGAAGACACGGGTGTAAGGACGACCCCTACGATCTCTCGTAGGGGCAGGATCCGGCCCCACGGTCCCTGCCGCGCTGTGGCTGCACCCCAGCACCCCCTGACCCCAAGCGCCAGGTGCACTCGGAGGTGCTCGTTTAGGTTTCCTCCTCTCTCTTTTTCCGCCCTGGTTTTCAACTCCGGCGGCACAGGCAGGTGCAGGCAGATGTGAGCTCACCCTGCGCCGACTCCAAGCCAGCCGGACCCGTGCCAGCCCCTGCCCAGGAGCCACAGAGCTGCGTTAGCCTGGCTCGGCGCCCAAGCTAATACGCCTGCCGAGAAGGCACGGGCAGATGAAGCTTGTGTCTGTCTGCACAGCGCCTAACAGGCCTGTCCTGGAAAGCTGAGGGCCAGCTATCTCTGCCGAATAACATCAGATAAATTTTTATTAAATACGAATTCGGGCATGCAAGCAAAGGACTCTGATCAGAAAATTGTTTGGGGAAAGGCCCTGTTAAATTTCTCTGAAACTGCCATGGATCAGCCCAGCAGAGGACTTAGGTGGAGGACAGTAAAAGCCAAGACTCTGGGGACCTGGCCTCCTCCTTACCTCCGTTCTGGCCCTCCCAGTCCAGATTGTCTGTGTTTACCTCTCCTTCCTGGAGGGAAATGGAGCATAACATGCACTTTCCTAATGTAATTTTGGCCAGCAGCTATTGCTTGAAAGCTTTATGGTGGTCTGACATTAAAAAAATATAAATCTGTAAAAAAAAGTAACACTTTTCTAGAACACAGTCACACATTATATCCTGTCTTGATAGGAAGAAACTGTACCAGCATTCTTCAGCACATATGTAGGGATGTCAAAGAGAAAGAATCATTTTCAAAAGAAATCCCTGGCTGCTGATAAAAAGTTTACTATCTGATCCTTTGTATATCAATATGGTGATTCAAGGCTGTCTCTGTTGCAATACACAGATGCATTCAGTGTTTCTTTGTGCAACAGCTACTTGGCTTACCCTGCTAAGACAGAACTTCCAATGTTTGTGACCAGGTGGAAAACGTCCAGGAAAAAAAAAAAAAATAAAAAAAAAAAAATAATAAAAAAAAAAGCCCAGTGCCAATGTGCCCAGTTTTCACGGAAAGATAAGGGGAATTAGGAAGGGAGCTTTTCTTATTCTGGGCTACCTTCAGATAAAAAGTTTCTGATTGAATTTTTATTTGGTAATCAAAGGTCAGCAGCCAAACCCACTTCCCTATTTTAAAATGTGAGCTTCAAACCCCCAAACCATCTCCTTCTTTTTTTCAATGTCTCTAACTGTTATCGTCCATTACCAGCATTTGCTGGAAGGGGAATGAGAGACCATTCTCATAAATTAAATGGACTTCCTGAAGAAGACCTTAGGACTATTTTTGAAAAGCCATGTCATCTTGAGCACTGGCCATACCTAATAGATTTGTTAATTGGACGGGTCTTCCTATTGTAATCTGTTTCCATGAAAATCTGTAGAGACGTTAATATGGTCAAAAAGAAACAGCTGAAATTTTCAGGTCCTTTAAAAAAATCAGGAGTGGAAATTGCAGTTGCTGGATGTTTTCTTTCTGCACCTGAATGGATCATCACAGGAGGAGCACCTGGAAAAAAAATGGTCATTATATCACTGTGAATCCGGAGGCTGCAGCTATCATCCTATTGCATATCCTTGGGAAAGTCCATACAGAAAAGACTGCACTGTACTGAGATGCTTGAAAAATTGTTTGGGTTGTGGCATGCAACAAACATCTATTCATTTAAGTCTTGCAATTGTGACCCAGCCCTTCATCTTGCACAAGATCTATAAAAAAGGCTGAGTGACTATAAATGTGTCCCTTGAAGCAAATTATGGAAGACATTATAGGAAGACTGGTTTCTAGCCAGCTTTTCCAGCTTAATGAATTCCTTTCAAGGATGTGTGAAAGCTCCATCGAGACCAATGGTGAGTATCCTTGGACTTCTCCAGTAAGATTTTATAAGGCGTCCTGACTATTGTATTCTTATTTTTCTTCTATTTTCAGAGAGCAGCTAGAAAATAATTTGAAATTGGAATGCTTCAGTTCAATCACTTTTCACTGTGACAACAGACCTCACCATGAAGAGTCGACAAAAGGCTCTAGGACAGTTGTATCACGACAGCAATCAGCATGAAAATTATTGGAATTTTTGTGCTGCCCACTCTGGAAGAGATAAAAAGAAAATAAAAATTCTGTATCTTCCACAGTAAAAGCCCCTTTGTACAGATTTGGACTGTCCATGTGTTCCTACAGACATCAACTAGACATGAGTATGGAATGAGAATATTAAGAATCAAGAAAGACTTTGCTCAGATCAGACACCTGTAGGTACCTTATATTTATGAAACCTCTCACAGAAGGACTTTCAGCTACGCATCTGCTATGTTATCAACTGACTCCACACATTTTCTGTTTCTCCATTAAGGAAGAGAGTAAAAGAATGATCTGTAGTGCTTCTCTACATCCTGTGTAGGGAATGGTTTGCTCTTTCAGCCATTGCTTCAATCTTTGCTGCCCAAGATGTCAGGATGAGTGGAGGGAATGAGGGAGAGAAATTATGAACGATATGGAGGGATCCTTCAGAGGGCAATGAATGGGAACAAGAGGAATGTTTCATCTGGGAAGGAAGAAGCACGGGGCAATGGGGAAAAACATGGTAAGAAAAGAGAACAGGATAATATGCAGACAGAAAGGATGGGAGATGATTGAGTGAAACCAAAAAGAAAACAAAAAAGATGTTTTAGCTGAAAGTGGGTTCTTTATTTTTGTTTATTTATTCTTTCCATCTAATTCCAGTAGGATATCCTGATACTTGGCTTTTCATTTAGGTAGTGGAACAAGTCCCAAGGCACACAGGAGTTAACAAAATATTACACACACCAGAGCACATCACACCAACTGTCTATACCCTGCTGGCCATGGCCAGATTAGTTCCTGCAAATGCTGCTTGCATGCTTCTTGGTAAGGTGCTACACAAACGCTGAGTGTTGTTATTATCCAACAAGATAAACACACAAAAATAGGTGTCATCACATGTAGCAGAAATTACACATGGCCTAAAATAGATGCCATGACATGTACCAAATAACTGTCCGGCTCTGCTGGCTGACTCTTGACTGAGTTGCCAACCTGAGGTGCTTATGTCCTTAACAATAAGGCCTAACAGGTTATATGTTTGTGTAGAAAGGACGTGCCCAGCAGGAGTATCTTGCTCCAGCCTGCATTAACGGGTGCCACGTGAAAACCAGTCTTTCAACCAGTTTGGAAATCCATGCCATAGATTCTAAGCATTTGCCTATTTTATTGTTTTTCAGACTACACACAGAGGAAAATTAATTCCCCATGTAATTCCATTGAAATCTAGTACATTAGCTGAGGGACTGCATTTGTTCCAGCCTGCACCAATATTTATGAGATGAATTTAGGCCCAGAATGTGTTGGCTGGTGGCCCTTTATTGGGAGATGAACTGGATTGCTGTACTGGGAAGACTCCCCAGCCACTGGGAGTGACAGTGGGGAGTGGGGAGGAGGTCAGAGCAGAAAAGGGCAGAACACAGTGTCAGGACCACAAAAATTAGTGCTTAGCAAGGCAGAAAAGGAGACAGACTCAGGGGATGACAATCCTAGCATTTTATTTCATATGTGGTGGAGTTTCAAAGGGAAATCAATGGCTCAAATGCAGCTTTATCTACCCAGAGCTGTACTGCAAGGAGTTTGTACACTTTTCATTATTTAAAAAGCAACTCCAACTAGCATTAAATTGTCCTGCAATAAAAGTCCTGCCATAGACTGACGTGGAAGCAAGAACAACACAGACTGGGAGATGTTTTCAACCTTACTCGTTTCAGATTTAAGAAATACATCTGACTGGTATCACAGGGGCAGAGGCCTGCATAGCTGAGAATAAGAGACAGTTCATTTCAATTTGGGGTGATAATTTGGGTATATTTGAAAGTAATTAGAGATTATAGAGCAAGGAGGAACCTAAAAAAAGATTACAAGGAAAGAGAAGGAGCATGAAGAGAAAGTTCAGTTTCCTTCTCGCAGAAACTAACATAAGAAAGATGCAGACCCTTCCAGTGGTTTGCATTTCCTGGATATAAATTTTCAATCTACTTTTCCAAGTTATTTAAAAGTTCCTGAGGCTAAAGCCTATACCTCTTGTGAGATGCAGGTTTTCCACAGCTCTTTAACATAGAGATAAGAACTATAACTCCATAGCCTTAATTAAGGTGGGTCATGATGAAAAACAAAAGAAATATATATATATATGCTTTTTGAGACACTCAGCGAAGTGATTGAGATTCAATAATAGATTCTTCAGCTTTCCAAGGGGGAAGCAATTCAGAAGCAATGTGGCAGTCTCATGTAAATTATAACATGGAAAGTACTGCTGTATTCAAAGTCAAAATTAATAACAGAGTCTCTATAGGTTCAATTGAATTTCTTTAGTTCAATAATATATACTACTCCTTTTAAAATGTTATTAAATGTTGGTTTGTCGTATATGGTTGTATTGGTGAAACATAACATCTGCATGTACTCTCTTTATTCAAGTAGAAGTTTGGTCTCAGAGAACTCGACTTTTATTTGCAATTAGACTTTGCCACAAAGCCTGCAATTTATCTGTAGTTTTGACACTTCCAAAATGAATTACACAATAATTTAGAGCAAGCTGCAAGGGACGTTTGGGACCACCCGTCTGTGGTCTGCAGAGAACTTTTTGCCAATGTGCCCATACAACACTCAGGCTCCACTCGCTGCTTTGCATACCTCTTCAGTTCTAGGTATAATTCACGATTTTCACTGGTAAGCCTTCAATAATTTGGACTTCCATTTAAATATTGTGCCTTCTTCAAATCTGGCTGCTGCTGCTGGGAGCTTGGTTTTCCAAAAACTCACAGCTGAGTATTTTTTGTCTATGCATCAAAACCCAGACTCGGTACATTTGGGGCTTCTTAAGTCAACCCAACCATTTCAGATGTTGTTGTATTTGCATATTTGCATTTGCGTGGCTGGGTTGCTCTTTTGTTGCTGGATTGGCAGGGGTGGGGTGTTCCTACTTTCTTGATCGACCTTTAGGAAAGGCAGCTCGCCTTCTGAGGCTGGAGCTCAGAACATTCCTGTTTTTGCAGGTGTTGAGCACAGGCGTGCCAGGTGTCTAAGGAGCGAGGCAAGTCTTTTCCTCTGTGTTGGTAGATGCAAGCCCTCCAATATCAAGCAAGATGCTTATGCATCACTACAGTCCCCTCCAGCCCAGTCAGTCTGGGCTGCATACCAAACTAAATAGGAGAACACGTACATCTGAAAAGAGAATTTTCCCTCTTGGTATAATGATTACTATGCTTCCCTGGAAAATGCAACATATTGTGGTACTTTGTTCAGACACTTTTTTTCAAGCTCTATTGCCATCTCCAAATGTTCAAAAACTACAGCTTGACCCTCAAAATCATACGTCTGTCTGTAAAATGATAAATGTGGAGATCTTTTACTTTGCTTTCTGGTTTTTGAGCCGTTAGGGTGCACGTGGGTCACATTTGCAAGCTTTATACTCCAACCAATAGGACTACAAACTGACTTTAGTTTAAAGAAAAAGGAAAGCTGAGTTTCTAACCTCATTACACCACTCCAGTAGCTGGAGTGCAAGTGAAACATCAAACGTCACAAGACTTGTGATAAAATCGTGAGTGCTGACAACATCAATTTAGAGTAGGAGGTGGGATAGCAGGGGAAACTTGGGGCACGGGGTTTACTTTTTATCTTAATGTTTTTATAGGCCGTCTACTTTTATCTTTTATCAGAAAATTGCAGTGGCAGTTCTTCCTTTATATACCTGTGCGTAACATTAAAAAGGGCACTTCTGCATTAATACCTGATGCCGTTTGCTAACTGCATCTTTCTGTCGGAGATAACATGAAGAGGTGGGTGTACACCGACGGTACACCTGGTGCTAACCTCACAGCAAAGGGGTGTGATGGAAGGACGGGACGTAAGTGCATGCCTGAAGCGGTGCAGAGAGGGATTCCAGTCCCTGTTGTGTGAGTGAAGAATATGGGATGTTTCTTGTGGCTACAGTATTTACTGCCCGATTAAAGGATATTTTATTGAAAATTTACCAGTGAAGGTCAACATGCTTTGTGAAATGGGGGCTTACAAGGCATTGCTTGCTTTATCTTTTGTGCCCCAAAATGATCTCAGGGAGGAACAACATGGAAACTTAAAGATCTACATATAGGTAAACCTTTCACTAGAATAAATTAGCTCTAATTAAGTAAAGTAATTAAAGAATCATTATGATCATTATGATTATAGATCAGCAGACTGGCCAGATCAAGAATTCAGGTCAGTCTCAAATAATGCCAAGGTAGCATTGGTGACAAAGCGTTCGGCTGTCCCCTCACTATTAGAGTTAGTTTCCAAATCATGCTTTTATTTGGATTTGGTTTTCATTCTGAGAATTTGAAATTCTCCAGTAAGAGGGAATTGTCTACCCACCAGTCCACCCTATGCAAGGGAGGCTTCTCAATGGTGACCTACTTGCTGCCACCGGCCTGACCTGTCCCTGAGCTGAACATTGCCAGGGCTGCCCAGTGGCCATTCAGGAGATGGCTCCAACACGATGAATACTCCTGCTCTTTGATGATAATCCCCTGGTTTAAAGCAGGAGCTCAGCCTGGTCCAAATGGCCAGTTCGCTTCAGCCGCTTTGCACAGCTCCAGGGGTAGGAGGCCAGCAGAGCACGAGTGAATATCACGGTGACAAGCCAAAGTCTTTAAATGATGTAATGCTGATATTATATATCTTCCACTCATTAAACAGGTTCCAGTCCCATCTGGGTGGGACTGGGTTCTTTAGTTAACGTTCACAGCTGATTATGTTGCTAATTGGAAGGAGAGGAAAATCCCTGTGTGTGTACGGAGAGCAAGAGGTGCTGAGGGTCTGCGACAAGTCCCTCGTGGCTCACCCTGCACTGCCCAGCTGTCAGGCCCTCCTCAAGGAGCATTTGCGCCCACCTTTCACCCCTGCCTTCAGCTGTTCAGCCACAATTACTGGCTCACCTGAAGCTGTAACTGCACTCTGAGCTACTAGCAGCACTAGGATGGGAGAAGAAGGCAAAGGTTAATTATAATTACCCCCCAAAAAACACTACACAGGCAGGAAATTCAAGATCGGTACACATACACAGTCCTGCAGTACAGAAATGCAGATTTTTAGACATCCAGATAGCCTCAAGTTTGCTCTGAAGTGCCACATGGTCCTGTGACACTCACAAGCATGACAGAATTTCACATATTGTTGTCCAAAATTACTAAAAAACAACCTTTAAAGATAAATAATTTTTCAAGATATGTTTAGGCATATTTTTGTTCCATTTATTGCTACAGGAACAGGGTTTGACCCTTTCATCCTCATGCAGGTGAGCTGGCATTCAGTCTTAACTTCATCGATTTCCATCTTTCCGTGCAGCCCTATGACAGAGGTCAGAGAAGGAAATGCATTGTCATCTCTGCCTGCTTTCTTGGGGGAGCATTGAGGTTAGCCTTCTGGATTTAAAATCTTACCACAGAGACAGAAAACAAGTTGGCTAACCACAATGACTTGACTCAAAGAATTAGCAACACTGACATAATGCAGGCATTCCTGAAAATCTAAAGTCAGAGCTCTGCCTACTTTTTAAATAAATAGCAATCCCAAAATCTAGGGCAAGAAAACTCCATAGGCTTCGCGGAATTTTACTTCAGCCAACATCAATCTTCCTTCTTTTCAGACAAGCTGAATTATGCTGGTAAATCAGCAACGCTAGCGCAGTCAAACAAGCTGGATGCAAAAGCTGAGGAGACAGACCAAATTTGTACCATGTATGTGAATTACTGGGAGAAAGGAAAGCTGCTCATAAAGTTGCATCTTAAATAAACATGAACACTTCTCAAGAGCACACACGTTAAGTCCAAAACTACCGAGGGGCCTCTGATTAACTGTACAGTCAAGTGGGAAATGGACCTGGGTTTCTCTGCAGCCCACACCGGGCTTTAGAGCAGCTAAGTCAGACTGACGGGGAGGACAGCAACTGGGGAGCACTGGGGAGCACTGGGGAGCACTGGGGAGCAGCCCCAGTTAGATGGATTGAGTAGCTCACACTGCTGGAATGACACTGCTAGAGGCACACGGGCTAGCTTGTTCAAAGCACCTGCATAACCTAGGCCAGGGCAGCACAGACACCCCTGGGATTTGTGCTCAGCGCCCCTGGGGACTGGTTGCAGTGGCTGAAGATGCAGCATCTCTGCCTTCCTGGTGGAGGGCCCCTTCATACTAGAAATGGTAGAAGTAAATGTGTGCCAGCTCCTGAGCCACTGACATGGCTATGAAACTTCCATGTTAGTTTAATTTGCTTTATATTAAAGACAAAGACTGGGAGCTGCTGAGCTTCAGGAGCAGGATGCACTTGCTCCTGCTGATCCTTCTCTAATTTCCATGAAAGCTGGGGGCTGGAAGCTCTGACAGCTGGGGAACTGGTACCCATGGAAATACTAACCGCGTTGCAGGGTCCGTGAGACCCTAGAGGGTTAGGCACTCTTTTCATCACGCTGCATGCCAAGGACCTCCTGCCTCACATCAGACGTGTCTTCTCCACAGAGACCTCTACATTTGCAGGTCCCAAACCACACGGGGCATGAGTTTCTGGTACAACCTTCTTCAAGTTTGCCACATCAGTAGGAATAAAATGTGCTTTATAGATGGCCTGGAAAAACCTTTAAAGAAAGCATATATCTGAGGTGAGAGTCAAGGAAATAATGTACATGCATATTTACTAGATTTGGAGAAAAAAATAAGAAAATCATGCTTTTCTCCTCCTGTAATGCAGAGCCCTTCCAGGAGGCCTGTCTCTGTTTCATCTGTGAGCAAGCTGTGAACTGTTCGTGGCTAGCATCCACCATCCCCATACAATGGGTTTGATTCAGGGTTTCTCAAGGAGCACTCAGAGATGAAGAACTGAGCTTCCCTTAAAGCAGGGCTAGCTCACGACTGATCTCCCTCCACGCTACTCCTGCAAAGCCAGGGACACCTGAACTGTCTGTGGAAGGGAGCTGAAAAAGAATGTAGAGAGGGGATAAGAAGGACTCGAGATTCCGCATCCTTGCACTCGGAACTTGTTTGATTTCCTTTCACAATATCATACAGTAGAAGTGGAACAGATCTATTAGATTAATGACTGTATCTTACTTGAAGAGCAGGATTAATATCTTCCCACAGCCATCCACAATGAAGAATGCTTCAGTTGCCAAAATAATTCTGTGTTGAATAGTGAAATCCACAGGTGGCAAGCAACTCTCAGTGAATTCCTTTTCTGGGGTGCTTAATAACTGCACATATTCAACATCAGCACCATTCTCTCAAAGAAAGTAGGACATTTTTTTTTTCTCTGGTGCCCTCCTGCCTGTTGGCCAAAGGAATCGGAATCCTGAGGCCTGTCCCTAAAGGCTGGATCCGTGCTACCAACTGGTGGGTTGGTCTTTGCCAAGGCATTTTTGGAGGAATTATAAAAATCCCTCTTACAGAAGGGAATTATATGTGGTACTTAGGCAAAACAGACATTCCATTTATAAATATAATTACTTCTGCTATTCCATCAAGAGAAAGAATTTAGTAGTGAGGGATACAACAGAGAAAATTATTTATGTGTTGACACGTACAATATAAATAGAAAACAGATCTGGATGAAACTTAAGAGGAAAATGAAAAACATGCAAAAATATGTAAGTGAGATTACCAGTTGGGGGGGAAACTTATGACCACTCTAATGCGTTCCTTCCACTGGAAGTACAGTCCCTCATTTTGCTTTATGTTTGGACTTTAACTATGTGTGCATTTATTTGGCAATGAATGTGTATGCTTACCTTGCATTTATTGGCAAATTCTTTTCTTTGGACCAAGGACCTTGAGCACCGCAAAACAGGCACTCTTCGGCCATGCAGTGTAGGGAATAGGATGGGGCTTGCACATTCCCTCTGCTTCAGCGTATTGTAGGGAAGAAAGGAGTGACTATGCCATTCAAACCTTCATGCAGTGACTGGATGCAATACCACCACCCAAAGAAAGATTTTGACCCCACCTCTTGTATTCATACGCGTACTTCTTTCCCTCAGGCTGCTCGTCTGGGTATGGCCGTCGTTGCACGTCTTCTGCTTTAGGTTTGTGAAGCATATTTTTATCCAGCAACTTCATTCTTAATGATATTAATGATTTATCGCATATGGTGCACTATATTTTTATAAAGCTGTAAGATACCATGGTGATTAACACCATATGAGAACCTAAATAGAAGGGAACAGAAGAACAGAAATGTCCTCCCAGCAGATACAGGGCTTTGGTGTGTTTGTAGGGAAAGCATCTCAGCTTCATGATTTTACTCTGTACATAAGAATTGTAGGAGTTCCATAATAGAAAACTGTACTGTACTTGACAATGTTGCAGAGAGAACAAGAAACCTTATGCTTAATTTCTCTTCAGCTTTAATTAGGATTCTCAGATCAATTATGTAAGCAGAGATTGATTATTCTAGCTCTTTTGATCATACAGATTTATTACTTTGATTTAAGAAGGCAGGAGAAAAAAAAAAGTAAGAACCACAAGTATCCCCTTGTGTTTCTATATATACATTTATATCTCACCACATTTCTGCTAGGAAAAGATCCTAGCTTCAAACATCCTTGCAAATTTGCCCTATTGATATCCTAGCCTGCATGCAAAATCTCCTCACCGAATCAATACGCTAGTGAGAAACTAATCACATTTTGCTTACCCACCCGAACGCTGGGGAAGCCTGGAGACACTGCAAGGCTGCTTTAAGCGAACGCATTACTGCTGGGCACCCTGCAGGCTGCTCCAGCGTGTCCACAGCCCTTTTTTTTCTTGAACACTTATCCTCACCCACTTGGATTAACACTGCCACTGCAGAGTTCCCCCCTGCATTGCTGGACCCAAAGCAAGGATTTTTCCGATGTGTGGCAGGCCAGGAAAAGGAGGTGATTGTTCCTGGACACTGGCATACACAAAGCAGCCAGCTTGGGGACTGCTGGAAAGAGCCAGGGTGAAACCCGTGTCGTACCAAGGGGCTGAACCTGAAGCTTTGGCTTTGTGGGAGACAGGCGGAGGGGCTGTGGGATGCTGAGCACCAGGCTGCAGGCTGGATTTCCCCCGGTGCCCCTTGCTCCTGTGGGCTCAGAGCTGCAGGGAGCACCAGGAGGGCCGCAAGGAGCATGGGGAGAGGAGCACCGGCACCTCCCCGTGCATCTCCCCCAGGGCAGTGCAGTAGAGGTTAAATAACAACAACAACAAAATGCTGGGGAAAAGGCAGTTTCTGCCAAACTGGTCACTGGTAAAGAAAGGCAGCCAGGCCCCTAGGGATGCTCTCCTTGCCTAAGGAGGAAATGGGGTTACGGTGGTAATGTTTGCTGCACTGTAATTAAGGTGGTGTCGGGACTTTCATTAAAGTGTGTTTTTTGTTGAGGGGCTATGGCTCAGAGAAAATTTCTGCTTGAGGCTGAAATATAACATTGTTTGCAGCCAGAAAATGCATGCACAGCCATTATTGTATACGTAATTGAGAATCTCAGGGTAGTCGTGACAGTGGAGGTTCTGCTATTGTTTCCATATGGGTACGTAGGTAATTGGTTTAAGGCATTAGTTATTAAGGAAGTAAAGGCCTGAATTCTGGCTTGACCTCATGTAGGTGACATCCCCATAAATTGACTGCAATTAACTTCAAAAAACAAAGGCCAAATTCTGCTGTTCTTACTCAGACACGTAGCTTGCTTGAAGGAAACAGCTGCTGACAGGATTCGGCTCCTAGTGTTCACCTGACTTCAACCCTAGGCATCCGTCTTGTCTACCCTATAGCCCCTTTAAAGGTCTAGGACAAAGATTATTTCCTGGCAAAACTGGCAGTATGTGACAAGGTTTCTCTCTCCTGATAACATCTAAATTCCTGTTATCATAGCACCCAAGATCTCGTATCGGGAACCAGGACTGCCAGGCACTAGGTACAGTACAAAACAGAATAAAAACAGTCCCAGTCACAAAAATGTTTAATTGAATGCACATAAACGGATCCTTTCCTGTTTCACGGCCAGGTTCTTGTTATTTCTGTTAAGCAATCTGAGGGTAAAGCACCACTCCTGCACACAGCAAACACTGCTCAGATATTTATTGAGCCTTCTGCATGATAAAGTCCTACCCTCACACCAATCAGTCTATAGGCTTTTCCCACAGGTGCACACACAGTGGCCAGCTACTGCCCTGTTTGCTTGCTACTGGATTTTTTTTTTTTTTCCTGGCTTGCATATATCCACGTAGCCAGCGTTTAACCCAAGAGATGTCCTGCTTTCAGATACTAGTTAGATTTTACTCAAGCCATTGGCGTTCTACCTTTCTGGATTAAAAAGAAATAATCACACGCATCTGGTAATATTTCATGAAACTTTATTTCTCGGCTGCCCACCACCACAGATACATCGAAACTAAAGTTCAGAATATTAACAATTATAAAATTACAGCTTCCTAAAGTTGTAACAGATTGCTACAAATTAGATAAGTAACAAAAAAGGCAGCAGACTGATGCCTGTAAGTTAACTTCGGGATGCTTTACAAACTGCATGCAGATGCTAACAAAATACAACATAACATAGCACAGTCCATCATTCCGTACAAGAACAAATTATATGAACTGATAGTTTAGGAAGAATTTAAGCATTTCTGCAAATTCTAAGTGCAAATGTGCAAAATTAACTTTCCTACCTGACAAAACTTCTCCACATCGGAAGTATTATTAATAATACTACCACTAAGTGCAGTAAAAGTAAATTCCTCATGTGGACAAAGTTACTCTGATACGAGTACCTTTTTTAATTTAACTTAAATTACTTGGAAGAATTTAATCTGAAAATAAGCCAGAATATGCCAGAATGAATGAGTCTGCACGAGGGTTATAGTATAACCACTAGTTCTAAACTCACACTTTGGCGTGCACAAAAAGAACATTTTCTTATGAAGATAAAAGTCTCCACGTGTAATAACTCGATATATAGACAAGCCCTAGGGGCTTGCATCTTGAGCATTTAACATTTTTGGCCCCGTCTTAATGGATAAAATAGGTGTGTTTTTCAGTCGCATTAGCCCAGTCAAAGTAGTTTAATACGATGAAAAGGCCTCGGGCTTTGGCGAGACGAAGGTGTAAAGGTGTGATGTTAGCACATATATCACAGCGCAGGCAAGGCTGCCTTTAACACATACTAAACTAATCAAGTTAAAGCAGGCAGGGGATGGGGGGACTAGACTTTAACTATGAGCCCATGTTCATATGCTTACTCTAGATCAGTGTGAGTGGGGAATTGTGGAATCCAAGTCACAATATTTCATGGTGGGAAGCAGGTAGTGGAAAAAAAAAAAAGAACTAGAATTATTATTATTATTATTATTATTGCATAGAGAGTGAACCACACTAGTTCCAAAGAGCAGTTAGATTGATTTTACGGGGACCGGACCTCCACAGTACCTATCTGTTGCACCTGATGTCTGCAATTCTCCAGCTGGCTGGGAATACCAGTCAGGACAAGAAGCAAGGCTTATCCCCCATCATCTGCAGCAGCAAGCATCTCACCAAACTGCTGGGAAAGTCACCGCTGCTCAAGGGTATGTCGTACCTAATATCCAGGCTTGGCTGTTGCCTAAAGTAAGACAGATCTACAAGATGACAAGTAAGCAAAACTGATGAAAAGGAGAAACAAACATTTCAAGTTTAAAAGTAGACTTCTACAGCACATTCATTAGCATACAACAATTAACATATGCTAACTTTTTTTTCAGTCCAGACAAGATTAGTACAAATAAACTGGGAGACACATGTTTGTATGACGTAATCCTGATTTTGCTACATGATCTAGACCTGGTCTATAATTCTTTATTATTATTATCATTTTAATCCTGAAAAATACAGTTATCCAGCTATTTTTTTGGTGAATACTAATGCACATCTGGAAAAGTGTCATGGGCAGCTGATGTGGTCACTACCATCAACTATCCACTGCACCTTTTTCCTGAAGTTTGACACTCTTGTGCAAGGACATGCACCGGCACCAGACTCTCCCCAGTTTTCAGAGCAGCATATTGAAGTAAGCGGATGCGGAGTACGGTGTACAGTCATCAGTTTATCACAGGTTAAAAACAAAGTGATTTAATACACTTAAAATGTTAGCATGTTGCTTAAATGAAGGATAACTTGGTGAGATTTTCTGCAATTGAAACACATGCACAAACAGAATAAAAACTATAACTTTTTTGATAAATAATAGAGGCAACTATCATTAAACGGTGAGAGTTCTGGTCTTAAAAGAGAAAATACCTGGATCCCATTCCAGATAAACTCTGGAATAATCTTATTTCTCAAGATTTCTGTTACATAGACTGTTTTAGTTATATAATAGTACAATTGGTATTTACATACCAAGTATATTTACATACCAGTTGTCTTTTTCCTTTAATGATTTCCATAACAAGATCCTTCTCCTTAATGAGCTGATTTAAGACAGCGTCCCGTCTTCAACTTGTTCTACTGTTTTGCATGAAAATATCGCTGTTTGTCATTAAGCACACTGGGACAACTCAAGATGTTTTGCAGTCAAAACTGTAAGGATGCGTTCTTTAATCAGTACTGCAAGAGTGTCACTTATATTTCAGAAACCATACCAAGAACACAGAAATGTTTATTTCAAGACAGAATGCAATGTAAAATTCTAGTTGGAAGTTTCAAAGTTGCCTGCTCTTGAAAGTTAAAAAACAAAAATAATAATAATAAATAAATAAATAAAAATAGGTGTCTCAGTTCACCTGAGTTCGTTTACACTGAACTGGAAGATCTCTTAACATTAAAGCAGAGGGCCTGTTCATTTAATATTATGTCTTAGTGTAAATGTGCTTTTTCCATGCAGAAATAATTTATAATAGCTGGGTAGCATGGGCCAGTTATAAACTTAAAAATTTTCCTGACAAGGCTGTTCAAATGTCCTTAATCAACAAAGCACTCCTACACAGGATTTATATTTGGTGACACTGCTTCTCCCAGCTTGTCCCCCTGCCATCGCTGAGTGATATAAATAATGCTAAAAAAATCCACACTTTCCTACAAGTCCATCTCTGCCTTGGGTTCCTGCTCACAAGTCTCTTTCAGCCCTTCACACCTTTGATTGCCACAGCAATGGCAGCAGCAGTTTACGGAGCAGACCTGCCCAGCTTTGTTCTGACATGCAATGAGATAATGCACGGCCCTGTGACTAATGGCCATAAGTCCCTTAACACGCTCTTGTCCTAGACCATGCTAAACCAAAGCTAGCTCCAGGATTTTGTATTGTGATAAGTACATATAAACATGGTTAACACAGGAAACGATAGAGAAAAAAAGTTAAACACTGCTAACCACGTATCTGCTTTGGAAAAAAAATTTAAAAAAAAAAGAAAGAAATCCCCAAACATCAACTACTTACAGTGGGCCTAAAGAAACTAAACAATATTTAAATGGCAGGACTGGATGAACCAGGCGCGTACAAGCAAATCTATTGGTTTCACTGAACGTATCTCTGCTGTGGGCTGTGACAGTTATTCCTCATACACCTAGCAGTTGAGCTGAGCCCACAGCCTGCTCACGTGTCTAAGCTCAAATCAATTTGCACATGCATAGTAGCTCTGACACATCCTAGACTCACCCAAGCCGTTGCGCATGTGCAGTGGATCCGCACTTGCACAGTCATTATTTCAGGAGATGGCCATTTTTTTTAACAGGCCAGATGGCAACCTGGCAACTCCAGCAAATGCCACGCCGGTGATCCGGCTGCGTGGAGGCTGTGGCCTTTCGCTTCCCTCTCCCTGCCCTTCCCTTCCACCCAAGTCTGGGCCTGCTCAGGATGAAATGTTGTTAGTTAATTTACGTTCGCTTCTCTGATTTAACAAAATTTGATGTATTAGACAACATGTAATAATCTAAGTTCCCCTATCTGAAGTCATATGAGCAGTACACCTTCATGGTCATGTAGGGACACTGTAATACAAATGTTTAGCTTAGAATGTGTTTATTAATGTGGCAGAAATTGGTACATTTTCAGCAGTCGGGCCAAGGAAGTCACGCCAATAATCCAGCGGTTGTCTTTGCATGGCTGAGAAATTGAGTGGCTTTATATAATTATGCATATGTACGTGTGTGTTTGTATAGAGACAGAGATAAATGTATCACCTTTATCTCCGCAGATAGGAAAATATAACGAAGATCTTATTTAATTACCCAGGGAATGAACCAAAGAAGGCTTTTTGTTATGAAATAGTTCCCAGGAAAACAGGCCAGCAAAAGCTGCGTTTGCCACAGCACATCATCTTTAATTTGGTACTTCTGAAGCTGACAAGTGAAAGTTTTGGTGAGGAGGAACAAACAGCATTAGGGTCCACAGTGCTCTGTGTTTATTTTTACATCCCCAAATTGTGCTCACCCTTCTGTGCGCTACCTCAGGCCAGGTTTTTACCACCTGGGCCTCACGCAGCGCACAAACCCCTGCGTGACAAAGGGCTGAAACGTCCCGAGTGGGGCTCTCGGAGCTTTTCTTGTATTTACACCAAGCCTCGCCGCTATCGCTGCCCCCAGTGTGTGCGGAGCCCCAAGAACTTGTGCAACACTCCTTGGGCGAGGCGGGAGCCCTCAGGGGACGCACCTCCTGGCCGGGAGGAGCACCGGGCACTGGGCTGAGGGAGGGAAGGCGAGAAGGAAGGAGGGAAGGAAGGAGGGAGGAGGCGAAGGAGGGAGGGAAGGGGAGAAGGAGGGAGGGAAGGGGAGAAGGAGGGAGGGAAGGAGGCCAGCCGCGGCTGAGGGGCCCCGCGACGCTGCCCGGCTGAGGGAGGGCGGCGGGGGCCGCCTCAGGGGCTCCCTCAGGGCGGCGCCCCTCAGCCGGGCCCGCAGCGCTGCCAGGCCCCGGGCGGCGAGCCCCTGGGCGCGGCGCTGCTCCGCTCGCCCCCGTCTCCGCTCGGAGCGAGTCCCTCCGGGCCCCGGAGCCGCGTGAAGTGCCGTGTAAGGGATGGCCGAACCCCGCCTTCGCCTCGGCGCGGCGCAGCCGGGCGGGCAGGCAGCCAGCGAGGCCCCTGCCCGGGGGAGGGCCCCGAGCGGCCGCAGCTGTTCCAGCAGGAGTTGCTGGAAGGCGGCCACGCTCCGCAGACTTTGTCTCCCCCGCACGCAGCGCTGAACTCTGCTCCCCCCTTCCTTTCCTTTCCTTTCCCTTCCCTTCCCTTCCCTTCCCTTCCCTTCCCTTCCCTTCCCTT